>JBAWJY010000077.1:0-145003 GCA_037356115.1 Neofusicoccum sp. Z2
CCCGCCTCCGAACTCTCCCCGCCAAACTCCCAAGGCCCCCCCACGGCCGCAAACACCGCCGCCGTGCGCACCGCCCCTGCTGCTGCACCCGACCCCCCGACGACCACCGTCATGATCAACGAAAACGGAAAACGCATCCTCCCCACCAGCCTCAACTTCGCGACGAACAGTCGCGGCGGCGTCCCCGCCGGGTTGCTGGCTGGCAGCGGCAGCGGCAGTGGCAGTGGCAGTGGGGTCGACCCTGCCACTGACGGTGGCTTGGCGGACGGCGGGGTCGGCGGGGGTGCGGTGGGCAAGAAGACGCCGGGGGTGCACGCGGCGTCGGGGTATAGGTGGGAGCGTGAGGCGGATGCGCCCGGGTGGGCGTGGAGGAATAAGAAGGCGCAGGAGGAGTGGTTGAAGGCGGAGGAGGTGCTGGTGGAGAGGGAGAGGATGGTCAAGGCGAGGTATGGGGATCCGTTGGAGCTGAGGGGTGGGGGTGGGGCTGTGTCGGCGTTGGGGTGAGGGGAGTGTGAGACTGAGGCTTCTGAGGGGGGATGGTATGGGAGGGAGGGCTGGGAGATGGGGGGCGTGGGATTGATATGACTGGGCTGGATCCCTAGTGACGGGATGGGTATTTGGTTGGTGATGGAGCTGGTGGGTAGCTGGAGTGGTCGATACGGCGCTCTGCTGCTAAATACATGGTTCACGATGAGCGGAAAAGGATAGGATTCAGCAATAGAAATCCGCGACAGTACTCGGATACACTCGACATAAATTCAAAGCCTCAAACACCACAGCAGTGGCGCCCTGTATCGTTCTTTTCATCTGTACGCATGTTCAATGGTCGCGCAACAAAATGAGCACTGTCGTGCCCAAAAGCATCCCGTCCCAGGATGCCGTGCAATAATAGCCTTTCCCCCCAGCGCCGCGTATCCAGGAAAAACCATAGCCCAGACCATGCCCATATACAACGCCAGTAACCATGCCGCTGATCATTTTCCTCGCCTCCATTCACACACACACACAGCCTTATTCCCTCCCGCTCAATCACTCTCATCCCCATCCAGCGCCTCATCTTCCTCCTCCCTCTCCGCCTTCTCCTCCAACAAATCCTCCTTATCCTCCTTGCCCGCCTGCCCCTCCTCGTCTTCCTCATCTTCATCCTCATCCTCCTCGTCCTCATCCTCCTCCTCTTCTTCCTCCTCCTCCTCCTGCTCATCCTGCTCGCCCTCTTCCCCTTCATCCCCATCCATATCATGATCCCCATTCTCATCCACCCCACCACCCTCCACCCTCGCCTTCTTAGCCACCGGCTCCCCATCCTCATCGAGGTCGCCATGCCCATTCGTAGCAGGCGCGACATCGCCATTCGCAGCCGCTGCTTCGGCGGCGCGCTTCTCGTCTTTGACGCGGCGGCGGTAGGTGTTGCGTTTGGTGCATTGGATTTCTTGGTATTCTGCGTGGAGGGAGGAGGAGGAGGAGCTGGGGTTAGTGTGTGTGTCATGGTGGTTCTGGGGAGTATGGAGGAGATGGTGGAGGAGATGCGGAATGGAGGACGTACTGTTCAGCTCCTTGTTGGTGCGGTCGATGAACATGTCGAATTCGAGCTCTTTGAGGGCGTCGAGGACGTCTTTGGGTTGGATGGTCTTTTTGTTTTGGCGCGCGGCGATGTCGCTGGCGCTGTTGGGGAGGAACGGGAAGAAGGCGCGGTCAGCTTTTTGCCTTGCGCAGACGCGTTGCTGCTTGAGCGAAGGGAGCGAGCGAGGGATCCAGGACGTACTGGGCGGTCAGGTAGTTCACGAAGACGGTGGCGCTCTTGGAGATGGCCGACTGCGCAACGCTCTGGACGTTGAAGTTGGGCGGCAGCGCGCCCTTGGCTAGGCGGTTGACCATGGTCTTGGGCAGGTTGAGGTCCTGTGGTGCGTCAGTCCGGGCGGGCCAGCGCTGGCGCGGGCGGAGGAGCGGGCGGGAAGTGCGCGTACCTCGACGCTGAGGCCGGCGTCCTCATCGGCGGCGGAAGCGTTGCTCTTGCGCGCGGGCATGTTCGCAGAATTGGTCCGAGAGCGTTGGCGGAATTCTATGCGAGGGGCGTATTGCGTGGCGGAAGAGAAAGGCGCGGAGAGGGCGAGGCAGAGGCGGTGTCGTAGTGGGGAGGAAGAGCTCGAAGCTCGAGAGGGCGGAGATCAGAAATGCGCTGGGTGATGCTTCGGGCGCCGGTCCGCGTTGCGCCGACTCGCCGACCGACGCGCGACGCGTCAGGCTGCTACACGTACTTAAGTCTATTCCCCGCGCCGTCTGGTCTCTTTCACGCTCCGTCTGCATTCGAGCCTACATCGTCGAAACGCTAGCAATCGTGCACTGCGTGACAGCAACCGCACATGTCACACAACCCTCGTGGTCTCCCAGCACGTGTCAGCGACGTCACAGCTACCCGGCGACGAGCACACACATTATGTCACTGACACCTTCCTCGCGTTGCTTTGCTGGCAAGATGGAATTGCGCTTCTTTCTGACAGGATGCAGCCCAGCAGTCCGCCTGAATGGGTTTGTCTCAGCTGGTGCCCCTCTCGCCCTTTCCTGTCTTGATGTCCGTGCCAAAGCCACTTCCCTCGTGCTCCTCTCTGCCTGCATCAGTCACTCTACGCCCGTCCGTTTTCCTCCCTGTTAGCCACACGGCCGTATTCTTCCTCAATCTGCGCCATCGGCTCGACCTCAAGCCCGCCATGGCAATGTCCCCGGTTCCTACAATGACTCTTGATCTCCACGATCCCGGCCCTCTTCGTATCACCATCACAAACGCCCACCAAATCTTCCACCCCGGGGACAAGATTACCGGCCAAGTGGCAGTAGCTTCAATGGACGAGGTCATCGAGTCGTTGGATGTCAGTCTCGTCGGCGTTTGCGAGACCGAAATTGTCACCAAGAAGGGCGGCTTCTCTCTGCCAAAGTTCACATCTGTCCGCACCCAGCGTCGCCTGCTCGAGATTGTGCGATCGCTGATTCATGAGCCGACTACTTCGGACAACCGCACTTGGCCATTCGAGTTCACCGTCCCTCAATTCACTGATACTGTCGGGAAGTGCGGTCCGAAGAGGACTTCTCGCAATTTCGCAATACAGCGCCACCGTCTTCCTCCATCCTTTCTCGAAGGAGACGCGTTGGGAAACGTCGCCCATATTGGCTACGGCATTATGGCTCAGATCCCTCGCCGCGGTCGCGAACTCGGCTCGTACACTGCTTATCACGAACTAAAAATTCATACCTCGAGAGACCAAGATATCCCTCCCGCAGAACCTCACTCACTGAAGCTGATTGTCAAACGTGTGCCTCGACTAAAGGAGACTCACACAGTCTGCGAGAAGATACAGCACGCCTTGTGCTGCAAGCTTGCACTGCGTACGCCCTGCATCCGGCTTGCGCCAACAATATACCTGCCGAATCGCGTAATTCCAGGCCGACAGCTGCCATTCACCATCGTACTGGACTCCAAACCAAGAACTCGGACAGATCCCGACAAGCCGCGAGCAATCTTGGACAATCTCAAGATAGTGGTTAAGGAAGAGACACATGTTTTGACAACCGACCGCCGGCTCCGCACCAAGCTTCGCAGTGCCATAGACCTAGTCCAAAGGCAAGTCGTCGTCGAGGAGCGATCCGCGGTGACGTCGAAACCCATCCTCCTAGAGCAAGAAGGCAACCAATCCCTCTTCAAAAAGCTCTACACCCTCGACGACACCCTCCTCCCGGACGTCAAAACCTTCAACATCTCCAAGAAGCACGAAATCTCCGTCCAAGCCGAGATCAGATGCGAGTCGGAGAAACTCAAGCTGCAATTGACGGTGCCGGTTACGGTTCTGCAGAGACGGCCGGTCGAGCTGCTGGGTATGGACGATGGCTTGCCGGATGATGCGACGATTTTCACCCCGAGCACCCCGGACTTGGATTCTTATGTTTCGTCGTGCACGACGTGTCGCCATCATGCAGCGCAGAAGGCGGCGAATGTCCTGTTGAAGTCGTTGCCGGGGATACAGGAGTGGTCGAGGGAAAGCTTGGCGTCGGCGCCGCCGAGGAGGAGGTGTGTCAGTGTGATGTAGAGTCTCGGGTTCCAGAAGTATTAATTTCATTTCTTGTTGTTGACTCAACTCTCCATATCTCCAGATAGCGCCTCCAAATGCGTACTTGGCACCACGAGGTTGGTTTCTCTGCTGCTTTCCCGCACGCCACCATTGAACGCGAGTTATAACATGCTTCATTAAGTCTCGACTTCCCACAGAATTCACCAATAATTTCCTTTTCACTTATTCAATCTGTGCGAAGTTTTCTTCAACAGACGCACAGATTTCCGCGGCACACCGAGTTTTGTGACACCGTCCATGAATGTGAGGTGCGCCTTGCGTCGGTGATTCCATCAACATTTCAGTTGATTATTTCTCAATATCCTACTGGGGTTCCTTCGTCTTTTTTCCCCCTCTTTCCTTGGCTTTGTGAATGGGAGACCAGTGACATGAGAAGCCAGTTCACAAACGCTGGCCTTCACTTTTTCGGGCGGACAGCAATATTAACGAATATATTCCAACTTTTAACCATTCTAAGTGTATATATATCTCTAATAACTCCGCATATTAGTGCGACAAGAGGGCGAGACCCTTCGCGAATCTGGGCTTCCATCTAAAGAAGACTCCGAAAATTAGTGATCTCAGCAACACAGAGGCCAAAGACTCTCGAATCTAATCGGGAAAGCGTTTGTAGAGAGGTCCAAATTCCAGTGGTTGCGTTTAAGGGTTTTTGTAAAGCTTGGCCATTTGCTGTAAATCGCAGTCAGCTTTCTCCTCCAAACCAGCAGAGTGACGAGAGAAAGCAAAGCAAGGGAAAAACCTACCGCAGCCTGCTTCGGCTCAATGAACAACCCCTCCGCCTCATCCAACACCAACGGCTTCTCCCCCATCTCCTCATCCACCAGCGTCTCCAACCTCCCCACCACCCACGCCTTCCTCCCCTCCACCCTCGTCGTCTCCGCCCTCAACACAATAAACTGCCCCGCCCGACACGGCGCCTTAAAATTCACCGTCAAGCTCGCCGTCATCCCAATCTTATTCGGCAGCGCCGGGAAGCAGCACCTCGCCAGCCCCTCATCCAGCAGCGTCGCCAGTAACCCGCCATGCACCACCCCCGGATGCCCGCACAGCGCCTGCCCCACGTAATGGATACTCACCATCCGACTCCCGTCCTCCGCCCCAAACACCAGCGCCGGCACCTCCAGCATATTCTCCCCCGCCAGCAGTGTCCCAGCCGTCAAGTTGTTCGCCCGCAGCTCCGCTGGGATGCGCATGTGCGGCCGCGCTTCGACGAGCGAAGCGTCCTCCCGGAGGCGCTGCACGAGCGGGTGCGCCTGCAGTTGCGCTTCGAGCTCGGCGGCCCGGCTGTGCGGGGCCGGGCGCCAGAGGGTGAGGGTTTCGGCGTCGGTGGGCGGGTTGAGGAGGGAGGTGGCGGTGGAGATGGCGGGGGAGGCGGCCATGGTGGTGCCGAGGGTGAAGGAGATGGTGGCGAGGAGGAGGAAGCGGAGGATGCGGATGGGGAGGGTGCGCGCGCGCGGTGGTGGCGGGGGTGGTGTTGAGGAAGTGGGTGCGGCGACGGGGTCTGCGTGCTCGAGTTAGTTGGTTGAGGGAAAGGCAACTGCGGCGCGCGCTGGGTGCTGCTCCACTCCGAAGAAGCGCTTGGACTCACCGGTAACGGTGCTTTGGGACCTGGCGGACGGTGCTCTTCTGACGTGAAGAATTAGGCTGCTGCGGAGGAGGGTGTTGTTGTGCGGCGGGCGGCTGTGCAGCAGGCGGCGGTTATGTAGTGTCGTGGGCCGAAGAAGCGCAGCGGTCCTGGTCGCTCGCGCCGCACTAATTGTTGAGAGGCTGGGGCCCGACATACGGACGTACTTCCTGTTGCGAAGATTTCTAGAGCCAGAGGCGGTGGACGGCGGCGGGCGCGCGCGTCGATGTCGGAGGTCCGCTGCGAGCCCCGTGTACCTCGGCACGCTCGTCTTGCCGCTTTCGATTGGCTGCTTGCCGGCTAGTAGCACCACAGTAATCGACAGCTCCGGTTGTTATTCGACCGGTCGGATGGAGCTGCCTGGAGCTCCAAAATAGGAATCGAGACTGTAGTAATTGAACTGTCAAAGTTCAGGAAGAACGGAAGGGTTGATGCTCTGTGATCGGCGTCCGACTCCGGCCATGCAGTCCCACGTCAGCCGGACATGACGAAACACCAGGACCGGCGAGTGGCTGCATCAGAGGATTAGTAATATCATTACTCTTGCTACCGACTGGGCCGTAGTTTATGCTATTGCATCTACTTGGGTTCTACTTATACGCTGAGCCATCCTGTGCACCACGCCCTTTCCGCATCCATGCCAAGTGCAAGCAGCGTGGTGGAGCTCCAGCGCCGATTATGAATCATCTTACTGCTCGCTCGCTCTCGAGCGTTTTCATCCAGTTCCAGTGGCGCTACTAAAAACTGTGGCGTTCCATTCATCCTCCCTACGCCACGTCGAGAAATATTCTGCAGAATTAGAAGCCCCGCTGCAGATGCTAGCCATTACATCAGAGGCACGGACCCATAAGCCAACGAAACAACATGTCAAGGAGCCAACTACTAGCCCACCGAAGGACCTAAAGGTGCATTGGCACTGGCTTAGACGTTAGGGGGAGCGCCCGAAACTGCAGGTGATACGGCCGGATTAGTCGGCTCGCTCTGTGAATTTTCCGGCGTTTTCTTGCTTGGCGGCGTCAGTATTGGGGGGTTGGCGCTAGGTGCTAGCGCAGCAACCGGTGGAAGGACTGGAGTTTCCGAGCTAGACGGTGGAGCATTGTCATGCTTTTCCGGCGAAATGCCGGTGGACGGTTCAGGTAGCAATCGCGAAGTGCCGTCCACAAACGGTTGCGAAGGTGAAGAGTGCTGCTGTGGTGGGGACGACGCCTGCTTGACTGGCGAGAAAGCAGGCCGTGGCACCGGAGCTGGCGGAAAAGAGGTGCCGGGGCTGGAAAACGGTGCGGTGTTGGGATACCCGTTGGGTTGATACGGTGATGAAACCGGAGCAGGCTTCGAAGGTGAAGCTGCACCATAGCCGGACGACATCGGACGCTGTTGATCAAAAGAGCTGCTCGGCTTTGATGGCGACTGAGCTCCATAGCCTGACGAGGGCGGTCTTTGAGCTGGGTTGTATGTAAGAGGACGGCTAGGCGATGACAGGACGGCGGGATCGGGATATCCATTGGGCTGACCATGGTACGGCGGCGGTTGAGCATAAGGCGAATGATGCCACTGAGGTGAGCCAGACATAACGTGGCTTCCGGGTTGACCGACACCAGTGAAATAGGGTGGCGGGATGGTGGGCGCATTCCCGGCTTGGAGCTGGGGAACCGGGAGATGTGGTGCGCGGGGTGGAGTGCTGTGTGCAGATGACCCATAGCTTGAGCCTGGACGCAGTATTCCCGGAGGACCCGAAGACTGGCCGTGAGGTGAGAGACTTGGTCCATTGAGAAGCCCATTCGTAGACGACGGCTGCGGCTGTGCCGTCTGAGTCGGAGCTGCGATAGGCCTTTGAAGCTGTTGGGGGTCTGCAGGCGGGGGGACCGTTGACGGAGAAGTTGAAATGGCTGGCTTAGGCGAAGCGGAAGCCTTCACCTGGAACTTGAGAGGCGGCAGCTTGGGTCGTGGTGCTTTATTCTCACAATCAAAGCAAATGAAATGGAAATCATCGCGTTCTGCCTGCGCCTTGGCGATACCGTGACAGGCACTGTGTTGCCAGACATTGCACTTCTCGCAAGCGATGCTGTGAGAACCGTCGTCCTGCCACGAGTCAGTACAGGGAGCCGAGAGACGAGGCATCAAGGTTCGTACCAGATTCTCACCATGCACACCGCAGACGGCACAATCAAATACCCAACTCTCCTCCTCCTGCGCCATCCTCTCAAGCTCTTTCTGGCGTCTCTCCATCTCTGCCTTGAGGTGGCGTTCGGACATGCGTGCCTCGTTGCTCTCTGCCCTCTTGCTGTTCTCTTCAAGCCTCTTGAGTTCCTCCTCGTGGAGAATGCGCTTGACCTCACGCTCCTTTAGGCGCTGCTCGCGTGTCATCATGCGGGATTGACGCGCCTTGGAAAGTTAGCATCATGCTTCAAGAGGATGGTAAGTATGAAGCATACCTCTTCCATCTGCTGCTGCTTCTCTTGCTCCTTCTTAGCCATTTCCAGATCAGCCACGCGTTTGCGCTCAGCCTCTTCGGCGGCTTCCTGTTCTCGTTGCTTCTCCAAGCGACCTGCAATTCTGCTGGAGCGCTTGGCATTTGCGAGCTTCTCCAAAGCCTCCAGCTCCCTCTGCTTCTTCAGAGCCTTTTGACGTTGCTGCTCTGCTCTTTTCTCGATGATGGGCACCACATCAGCCTCCAGACGCTTCACAAGATCCTTCTCGTTCGGGTCTCGACTCTTGCGGATAGTATCGATGAAGCCCGTGTAGTCCTCGAGCGTGACGGCGACGCACTCCCACTTCATCCCACCGAATGTGTCCTCTTCCTGCGCAGTTGTCTCCTGGGTAGCGTTCTCCTCCTCTTCTGCGCCGCTCTCCGGGGGTGTGGTCGACAGCCTCCTGCGCTTGCTCGTCCGGGTGCCCCTCGCCTTCTTGGCCTTGGGCTTTGCCTTGGTCTTTAGTGGCGCTGCAGGCAACGGAGGATCGGTGCGACGGTATAGGCGATCGTCATCAAGGACGAAGTAGGTGCGGTCTTCCTTGTCCCAACCAAAAGCTTCAATGCGCTAGTTTGTCTTAGCATAGGAAATACCGGAAGGGACACTGCGCTGCTCACCCAGTTCGTCTGCTCGACATCCTTCGTCTCAGGCATCCTCTCGCGTATGCGATCGGCATTGTTGAGGGTCCAGGTGGACAGCTGCTGTAGGATGCGGATCTTGGTGAAGGTATCCATGTCGTTGAATTTGGCGGGATCCTCGTCGACGCCGAAGGGGTTGCGCTGGGGTGCTTTGGCGACGAACTGGCGGCGCGCATACTCGTCGAAGATGTCCAGCCTGGATGGAGTCAGTAGGCAGCCGGCAGACGCGTGGTTGGGTCCTTACGTCAATCCCTTGTGGGATGAGACAAACTTGAGCAGGGCGAGGCCAATTTGCGCCAGCTTGTCGGACGCGGTGGGCTTGAGACATTCGGCTTCCAGCTCCTGCGGACAGTCAGCGCAATGAGGCATCACAACACGCAGCGCGCAGGGCGGCGCTGGCGGCGGGGGAGCTCTCACATCGACGTCAACGTCCTCATCGATCTTGACGGCGGAACCGAAGAGGTAGATGTATTGGGTGAGGCTGGCAAACTCCCACATGCTGCGCAGCTTCTCGAGCTTGGAGGGCGGCTGGGGCGGCGGGTGATCGTCCAGCTCGACTTCCTGTCGGGCGCGCTTCCTGGCAGGCATGGCGACGGAAGCGTGCCGTGCGGCGACGCGTTTGGGTGGGCGCGAGGGGGCAAAGCGCGCGATTGGCGTGGATTCGCGGGGGAAACGGCGTGCGACGGGCGGGCGGAGCAGGGATGGCGCGCGGGCAGCGGCACAGGGCGCAGACGACGGGGGCGTTGGGGTGAGGCAGGTGTTTTTGCGGTTGTACCTGGTGTCTGGAGAAATTGGAGAGGGCCGAACGACATCGAGCGTCACTCGGAGGCGGCGCGCGGACTAGCCTTCTTGGCACGCTCCGCCCTGCCGCGCCGCCGCCTTAGTCACCCGCCGCCGCCGCGCAGTCACTCCCACGGCGGGCGCGTGTTCGCGGCTGGCGCACTGGCTGCGCGCGCGTATCGCGTACTTGTCTCAGCCGCCGTCCGCCGGTTCCCCTGCGGCGCGGTCGACGCCAGGGCAGCAGCGCATGCGCCGCCGCGGAGTGCAGGCCGGCGTGGGGCTCGTCTCAGGCAGCGTCGCTGCAAACGCCGCTGAAGCAGGCTGCAGAAAACCACGCAGGCCGGAGATCGCTGCCGTGAAGATCCCGCATCAGCCCTACGCGCTGCTGCCAATAAGGCTGGCCCGTCTCTCGTACCACGCCGCCAGCAGAGTCATTGCGCGACGGCACAGCAACCGCGCGCCGCGGCCTCCTCGCAGCGCGAAATGAGGCCCGCCGCTGGCATGCGCGTGCCGGCTGGGCGTGCAGAGAGGCAGGATACGACGAGCTGCCGCACGCCCCGACTCGGCAAGCTTCGTCGTAACAGAGTTTCAGCTCGCGATGGGGACGCCGCATTGAGCATGTGCCAGCGCTCCACCGCGACGAACCTGCGTGTGTGCCGAGAGCCGTGGGCGGCGGCGGGCGCTCAAATAGGGACGGGCTGCCCGCCGACGGGCAGCCGAGCAGACTGAGCTCGTCGGGCTGGCGAGGGTGCGACGCGTGGCGGTGGTGTGCTAAATATACTCGGCGCGCTTTGGCCCAGTGGGTGGCTTGGTAACGGTGGTCCCGGTCCCTGAAGCTGCCAGGTGCCTCTGCTGCGTAGGCCGCATGCACAATCCCGCGCCGAGCTGCTGCGATCGCCGCCGTGTCCGCGACCAGACATTTCTCCCACCCTCCGCGCTCCCTCGACCGCCGCCTCTCCGCGCGCTCGCCGTCTGCGCCGCCCCCCGACAGCCCTGAGCGCGCCGCCGAGCCCCCGACGCCCGCAACACCACGCTGCGGCGCACAGATCACCCCGATCTGTGAAGCCCGCAGTGCTGTTTACCCCAGATTGTCGCGAACCGCAACCCGCGCTGACGCCCCCCAACCGCGCCCCGCTCGACCGCCGCTCGCTGCCCGCCCCGATGACGAATTGGTGCGCGTAGACCTGTTCGGCTCCTGTCGCTCGTTACCATGGTTGATCACGACGAATCCGCCCGCTATCCCCGCGACCAGGCCGCGCCGCAGTCGATCCCGCTGCAGGACCTGAACCGCCCCCCTGACGCCGCCGACCCCTCTGCACAGCATCGCAGGACCCTGAGCGACCGTGGGAGGAGCTTGCTGCGCAGTCGCGACTCGCGGAACGCCAGATATGCGCCGATAAGTGAATCGAGCCCGCCGCGGGAAGGCCACCGCCCGTCGCCCCTACACTTGTCGACGCAGGGTCTGCAGGGCGGTGCCGCTGTCGCCTCCTCGCCTATTAGCCCCGTGGGCGACGTTGGCGCCTTTCAGAACGCCATTGGTTTCGCTGGTCTGTCCTTTGACGGCGACTCTTCTCGACGCGAACGGCCGTCCATGGTTTCCCCCGGCAACCCTCGAAGCCCGCCCGTGTGGCTTCACCCCAGCGACGACACCCCTTACAATGACCGTATATCTGAGGAGGGACAGGGCTACTTTCAGGCTGCCGGCACGGATTCCCAGCCCGGGAGTGCTGCTCGCCACCTCACGCCCACCACGCCTGGCCCAGAACCTACCACGCCCGTAGGTCAGACCGGCCGCTCAAGCTTCCAAAGCGTGCATTTCTTGACCCCCGAACGCGCTTCGCCCGGAAACGCGCGACTTGGTGATGATCTCAACCAGGCAGAGGCGGGTCTGCGCGTCTCCACCATGGGCCTTGGCCGATCGGGCTCGGGTGGACGCACTCGGTCTTTGTCTCCATCAGCGATAGAGTCTCCTCTCCGACGGGCTGGAACCATTATGAGGAACATCTCCCAGCGTGTCGTCAACATCAGTAACGAAGCTGATCTGATCGAACGGACCATCCGCCGCAAATCGTCGCAGAAGGAGCAGCGCCAACACCAGCAAGAGGATGAGTGGCCGTCCGCCGACAATTTCTACGGCCAGGACGGTCCACCACCTTCCCCACACTCGCCCCGTTCTCCAATCTCCCCTGGCTCGCCTCTGGAGAAGCCCACCCACGGTAGATCTTTCAACTGGAAAATGCAGGCCAACCCTCTGAGAGGAAAGTCCCTGGGCATCTTCCCCCCGAACAGCTCCATCAGGATGAAGCTTTGCGACGTTTTGACCCATCCAGCCACCGAGCCGTTCCTTCTCATGTGCATTCTTTTGCAAACTGTTTTGCTCGCAATAGACTCGGCTCGCGACGTGTACAAATACCCTAGATCACCGCACTGGGGCACGACATGGATAGACTATTTCCTCCTTGGACTCTTCGTAATCTATACCATCGAAATCATCATTCGAGTAATTGTCTCCGGCTTCATCGTCAACCCGGTTGAATACAGTACCATCAACCGCCAGATCGGCATTCGACAAGCCATGATTGAAAAAGGCAAGAAGCTTTTCGCTGGACCCCAGCGCCAACCCTCTGTCAAGCGGACAGCCTCGACGTTTCCACCGGAGCAGCCTTCTCTTTTCCGCTCCTTTACCACGCACACGATGGACCCCGAGGATCCCGCAAACGTGCGCCAGCAGCAAAGAGTACGTCTTGCCCATCGAGCCTTCTTGCGCCATTCTTTCAATCGACTCGACTTCGTCGCAGTTGTGTCGTTCTGGATCAGTTTTATCATCGGCGTTTTTGGAGTCGAACAACACAACCATGCATACGTGTTCCGCATGTTGAGTTGCCTGCGTATTCTCCGTCTGCTGGGTCTCACCAGTGGTACAACCGTCATCCTTCGAAGTTTGAAAAGAGCAGCGCCCTTACTAGTGAATGTCGGCTTCCTCATCGGCTTCTTTTGGTTGCTCTTCGCCATCATTGGCGTTCAGAGCTTCAAATCCAGTCTCAGGCGCACCTGCGTGTGGAAAGATCCTGCTGGCGTACAAGAGGATTACACCACAGATCAACATTGCGGTGGCTTTCTCACCATCAATGGAACCAAGCTTAGCTGGCTGGACATCAATGGATTGCCTGGTTCAACGTCTTCCAAGGGCTATCTCTGTCCGTATCCAGCAGTGTGCATCGAAGGCGAGAATCAATACAACGGAACGGTCAGTTATGACAACATATTCCAGTCTCTGGAGCTCGTCTTCGTAATCATGACTTCGAATACATTCTCGGACTTAATGTACAAGCTATCAGACAGCGACTATCTTGCCGCTTGCCTTTGTGAGCGCTTCCGTCTCCCTTGAACTGAGTTGGTACATTGACCTAGGCTATAGACTTTGCTTTCGGGATTGTTATCATGGCGCTATGGCTAATCAACTTGGTAAGGAGTCCTCGACCTAGTCTCTGAGCTGTTGCTAACATCTTTATCAGCTTATCGCTGTGATTACATCTTCATTCCAAGTCATCAGAGACGAAAGCAAAACCAGTGCCTTCACGGCCCAGGAAGTGTGAGTGCAGCAATTCTTGCAATGGTGAGCGTTTTCTGACTCGTGATGCAGTACCCAAGGCCATGAAGAAGAACACCAAGCTGGTCCCCAACGGCGAGTCAGTAGCATACAGCGAGCATACCAAAAGACGAGAGGATTCTGGATTTTGCTCATAGTATTCGGCTTGATTGTTCAAGCTCTTCGCAGCGACGATATGAGCGACCATCGGGAACACTTCATCAACAGAACGGAGACCACGGTGACCATCTTTCTTCTCTTGGAGATCATCTGGCGCTTTGCGGCAGATTGGAGAAATTTTCACCGCCACCGACGAAACAACATTGACCTCTCTCTGGCTGTAATCACCACAGTCATGCAATTACCGCCTGTGAAGGCCCATGAACGAGTCTACGCCTGGATGACGCTATTTCAGATCCTCCGGATTTACCGTGTGGTCCTTGCAGTCTCCTTGACGCGCGAGCTCATCGTAAGAACGCTCCACTTTGTTCACACATTGCAGAGGCTAACGTAGTTTCTAGATGACTGTTCTGGGAAACGTGACCGGTCTTCTCAACCTCATCCTCTTCGTGTTCCTTTTGACCTTCCTCGCAGCACTCTTTGCCGCCCAAATATTCCGTGGAGAACTGCCCCAAGACGACGACGGCGAGTCCGTCCAGGTTACATTTGCAACTTTGTTCAATGCCTTTCTCGGCATGTATCAGTTGCTGTCATCTGAGAACTGGACTACCATCCTTTACATGGTCACAAAGTACGAGGTTGGCTTTAACACGGCATGGATCGGGGCTGCGTTCTTGATCATCTGGTACATCTTGGCCAACTTCATCGTCTTGAACATGTTCATTGCTGTCATTCAAGAAAACTTTGATGTATCAGAGGATGAGAAGCGGCTGCAGCAGGTCAAGGCATTCCTTCATCAGAAAGAGCTTGGAGGATCTTCAGCGGGCAATCTTTCCTTGTCAACGATTTTCAAAGTCGGTGTTGGACGGAGAAAGGATCCGCTCGATTATGGCACAGCGGCCACTGAGATGCTGCTCAAAGATGCCGTGGTTCGCGATTTCCTCGATGAGCCAGAGCAGCCTCTCCTTGCAGGAACGGATTCCAACGGTCAAAATGGCGAGACGAGGCCAAATCCCGCGGCCCCTGTTGTGAAGCCTGGCATGTTCTCGAGGCTTTGGGATCACTTTGTCCGGAGGGTCTGGCACCGTGAGCCAAACCCCTTCTACTCTCGACTGGAATTCTCCAAGGCGTACGAAGACCTGGACCCACGCACAATGGCGAAGGAAGTGGTATCAGCGACTGAACGCAGGAAGAAAGCCCAGCGAGAGTATCTGCAGAAGCATCCGTCCTACAACGTCTCGCTCTTCATGTTCAAGCCGAAAAATCCGATCCGAAAGCTCTGCCAGCGCATTGTTGGTCCAGGACGCGGTGACGATCGAATTGAGGGAGTAGCGCCGTCAATTCCTGTCTGGTATGCTTTCTCGGCGTTCATCTATGCGGCGATTGTTGCCATGGTGTTGCTGGCTTGCATTACTACTCCTGTCTACCAGAAGGAGTACTTCGAGAA
Organism: Neofusicoccum sp. Z2; assembly: GCA_037356115.1. Taxonomy (NCBI): domain Eukaryota; kingdom Fungi; phylum Ascomycota; class Dothideomycetes; order Botryosphaeriales; family Botryosphaeriaceae; genus Neofusicoccum; species Neofusicoccum sp. Z2. Next base: position 14,785 of record JBAWJY010000077.1, read on the forward strand.
ACATGGATACAGTGTTTACAACTGGTTCGTGTATACCGACTTGGGTTTTGCTATCCTCTTCACGGTTGAAGCACTTATCAAGGTCATCGCCGATGGATTCTTCTGGACACCAAACGCCTACTTCCGGAGCTCCTGGGGTTTCATTGACGGTATCGTGTTGATCACTCTCTGGATCAATATTGCGACCCTACTGTTCAATGAAGGAGATGTGTCCCGAGCCGTCGGCGCTTTCAAAGCTCTCAGGGCCTTGAGATTGCTGAATGTCAGTGATAGCGCTCGGAACACTTTCCATCATGTCATTGTTCGCGGTGGTTGGAAAGTCGTTTCGGTAAGTACACTCGAGAGAATTTCTCGTGCTTGGCAGTCTTCTAACCTCGCATAGGCGGCCTTTGTCTCGCTGAGTTTGCTGATTCCGTTTGCCATCTATGGCTTGAATCTCTTCAACGGTCGCATGTACCAATGCAACGATAGCGATTCCAACATTGTGGATCTCAACGATTGCGTTGGCGAATATCTCAATTCACCCTTCAATTGGGATGTCCTGTCGCCACGTCAAGCGGCGAACCCGTATTACGACTTTGACAACTTTGGCGACTCGCTCTTCATCCTCTTCCAGATTGTCTCCCAAGAAGGTTGGATTGACGTCATGTGGTCGGCTGAGAGTATCACAGGCGTTTTCAGGCAACCAGAAGACTTTGCGTCTCAGGGCAATGCGGTATTCTTTGTCGTCTTCAACTTGCTCGGCGCAGTCTTCGTCTTGACCCTTTTCGTGTCCGTCTTCATGCGCAACTACACGGAACAGACGGGCGTGGCCTACCTGACGACTGATCAACGTTCATGGCTCGAATTGCGCAAGCTGCTACGCCAGATCTCTCCCTCAAAGAGACCATCATCGACGAGGAGACGAGAGACGTGGGAAGAATGGTGCTACCGACGTGCCGTGAAAAAGACTGGGAGATGGCAAAGGTTCATCACGTTCATTCTCGTCCTCCACCTGATTCTCCTGTGTCTTGAATACTATCCAGAACCATGGGCGTGGGGCCGTACTCGAGGTAAGCAGAGCAGCAATCCGATATGAAGCACAAATGTCTAACACGGCTAGATTATGTCTTTCTAATCCTAACACTGGTCTACATGGCCAACATCTTCATCCGGATTATCGGACTGACCTGGACACGATTCCGAAGAAGCTCGTGGGATGTCTACTCCCTCTTTTCGGTTTTCGGGACGTTCGCCACGACTGTCCTCCTCCTCACAAACTTCAACGAACGGGTCTATGTGCAGCTCCACAAGCTTTTCCTCGTCTCGATTGCGCTGTTGCTCATTCCAAGGAACAATCAACTTGACCAGCTCTTCAAGACGGCCGCAGCATCGGTGACTTCGATTGCCAACCTGCTTGCGACGTGGTTTGTCCTCTTCCTCGTATATGCCATCGCCCTTACGCAAGCTTTCGGGCTCACCAGGTTCGGTAGCCAAGAAAGTGGCAATGTCAACTTCCGCACGGTGCCCAAGGCGCTCATTCTGCTGTTCAAAATGAGTAGTGGTGAAGGATGGAACCAAGTCATGGAAGACTTTGCAGCCATCCAACCACCATACTGTACGGTTGGCGATGAGTTTTACGACGGCGACTGCGGCAGTTCCGAGTGGGCTCGGGCGTTGTTCATCACGTGGAACGTTCTGAGCATGTACATCTTCGTCAACCTGTTCGTCTCGCTCATCTACGAGTCGTTCTCGTACGTGTATCAGCGCAGTTCGGGCCTGTCGGTCATCAGCCGCGAGGAAATCCGTCGGTACAAACAGGCATGGGCAGAGTTCGACCCGAACGGTACTGGCTTCATCTCGAAGGAGAAGTTCCCGAGACTGCTCGGAGTAAGTGCACCTCCCCTGCGACCAGTTGTCGCGTTGCTGACCCAATGTCCAGGAACTCTCGGGCGTCTTCGAAATGAGAATCTATGACGGCGATTTCACGGTCAGCCGAATCATCGAAGACTGCAGCAAACCAGTTCCCGACCATGGTCTCCCGCTTCAGGGAAGGAAGCAGACTCCGGAAATCGATCTCGCCAAACTCAACGAGCGGTTCATGGACCTGCCCGTGGACGAAATCCGTAGGCGAAGGTCGCGTATGAACCGATTCTACGAAGAGATGCTCAACGGCGCAGACCCTGACCGGGGCATCCACTTCACGTCTCTTCTCATCACTCTTGCTCATTACAAGGTCATCAACGACAACAAGAGCTTGAGGTACGTAATGGAAGCCATACAGTCGTTGACTGAAACACTGACAAAGTTCTCTCCAGGCTTGAGGAGTTCCTGCGTCGCAAGGCTCGACTTCAGCGTGTCGAGGAATCGGTGCAGCGCAAGATTGTCATTGGCTTTTTCGACACGCTTTTCTGGGCGCGGCGGTTCCGACGTGCGCTGGAAGCCAAACGGGCGGGCCGGATGACAGCAGTGCCGCAGTTCGAGTTCACCATGGTCGAAGACGCCAGCTCGGGGGCGGGTCTCCGGCCAGGGTCGAACGTGCCATCGCCGTCGCTGTCGCCGACGATGGCGCACCAATCGCTGGACGGCTACTTCGACTACCGCACGCCCACGCCGCCGTCGATCGACACGGAAGCGGGATTCCGTAGCCGGGCGAACTCGATCCAGAAGACGCCGGTGCAGAGCCGGGCCAACAGCATCCAGGCTTCCCCCGCGCAGAGCCCGACACGCGGGCGCGGCAGCAGCGGGCTGCAAAACATCCCGCTGTCGCCGACGGTCAGCCCGACGCACTCGCCGCACACCAGCACGGCGCCCGACGCGGCAGAGCTGAACTGGCAGCTAGCGTCGGCGCTCAACCTCAGCCGGCCGCCCAGCCCGCACGAAGCTACGACGGGCGGCAGCGGCGCAGGCGGCGCAGCTGGTGGTGCCGGAGGCGCAGCGGGCGCGGGGGTTGGTGATGGTGGAAGAATGAGCGGCACGTCGGAGCCCTCGGGCCAGCAAGGGCGCAGCAGGCAGAACAGCGACGTCAGCGCGCAGGATGTGCTGGAGGTGCTGGACAACAGCATCTGGGGCGAGAGTATCAGGCGGAGCTTCACCATCAGGAGGCCCGGGCAGGGGAGGTGAGGATGGGACCTCCTCCTTCCTCTTTTTCTGCTCGGCTATCATGAAAAAAAAAAGACGATGATCAACCAATTTTCTATCCTTCCTTCCCTTTCGGGCATGTTGTTTTCTGAGGCAAGAGATGTCTGCGATGCGCGACGGTGATGCGGCAAGCAAGCGTTGGGTACGGGCGCGCGGTGGAGGTGGAGGTGACGTGACGTGACGGAAGGGTGACGAGAACTACTAGACTGCATGGAGTGGGTGGAAGCGGCGGCCAGTGCGCACAGGTGTGAAGAAGGGGGTGCAGAGCTGCATGCGGGATGCAATGCAGGATGCCAGATGCAAGATGCAGGATGCAGGAACGACGGCGCAGGGGAGAGCGGAGCAGCAGCGTTGCACGGGACAGTGTCTTCTTTGGGACAGGGCGGAGGTAATGGTGCTTGTGTTCTCTTCTTTCGCGCTTGGCAGGGAAGGCGACGTGAAACTTGCATGTGTAGCATAGCGATGGCGTTTTGTCTTTTTGCGGCGCGCGACTTCTTTTCTTAGACCATGTATGCATGTATGTAGAGAATCAGCGGACGCTCAGCGACGGCAGCAGCGGGGCATCGCGGCGTGACGGCGCAGGGCGGCCAAGAGCGGCCGCAGCCACGGCGGCCGAGATTCGCGGATGGTGAGACGTCGCACATGTGCGGTAGCGCGTCTCAGGAGCGCGTGTAGGGCTGCGCGAGGCTGTGCGGCACGCCTGTTATGCGCGCTGAGACCGCCCGGGCGGCCCATCTGACGCGGTCCTGCGGCACATCCCCCAGTGCCGCTGTTTGCGGCTGTTATAAGGGCGTGCCGCGGCCGCGTGCCTGCGTGGCCGAGCCTCCCGGTCCCAGCTGCCCGCGCCCTTCCCTTCGTCCCACCGCGCGCCAGTCGCCGCTGCTCTTCTGTCTTTTCTCGACGTGGCCTGGTCCCTGTCGCTGCTCACCTGCCCGCCGTTATCGCGCTCCACGCCCGCACACGACCGCCGCCCCGCGACTCCCGCCCCGCCACGCAGCCCGGCCAGACCGCTCCGTTGGCCTGTCACCAGCGAAGGGGCGCCCCGTCCTTCCTGTTCCTGTCGCGCCCGCCACGCCCCAGCATTCCGCGCCAAATTTGCCAACAGCTCGCCCTGCCTGTCTTGCCCGCTTTTAACCCTCCGCCGCGCCCCAAACCGTTGCCCGCCCTCCCGCGTCTCCACCTCCACAGAGGCCGCCATTCGCTTGGACCCCTCTGCCCGCCTCCGCGCATCCACCGCTCGTTGCCCACGCGCGCCGCAGACACGACTCCTCTCACTCGTCCGCCCGTCACTCGCAGTAGAGCCGTGACGCCGCCGTCACGCCACGACCCCCATTGAGCCGTCGCCCTCGCACTGCGCGGCGCCTGACCCGTCCGTTCCTGCCCAGAACGGCAGCTTATCTTGAACCACCTCCGTGCCGTCCTACCCTTTTCGACGTCATCAACCCCTCCCTCGACCTTCCTCCCCTCCCTCCATCCAACCAAAGACCAAGATGCCACGCTCCTCCTCCTCCCGGCACGCCTTCCGCCTGCCCTCCCTCCACCGCCTCAACACAAAGGACCTCGCCGCTCCCCCCACCTCAATCAACACCTCCCCCTCCAACGGCTGCTACCAACCCCTCACCACCCCACCCGCCACCGCCGCCGGCGCCTCCTCCTCTCACACCGACACCCTCTCCCCGGCCTCAACAACCTCCGACGACTCCAACGTCTCCAACTCCTCGTCGACTAGCTCCACCTCCTGCTCCTCGTCGTCGTCTCACCCCCGCATCCGCCATCTCCTGGCTCTTCGCCGCAAGCAGTCGCGCATCATCATCGAGCGCGAGATCATGGACGAGCAGCTGCGCTTTGGTGGCGGCCCGACGGGCGGCGTGCTGAGCGTTTTGGAGCCGAGGCCGGGTGTTGCGAGGGATGTGGGTGGGGCGGGGGGTGTGGTTATGGGGGGGATCTTTGAGGTGTTGGGGGGTCTGCGTTAGGTGGGCTGGGTGAGAAAGAAGGGGTTTGGGGTGGGATTGGAGGTTGGATGGATCGGGGAAACGCAGGCAGGCGGTCGGCTGTTGCCTGCCGGATGGAGTGATTGGTTTTCGAACGGGGATGCACAGATCGACGGATAACGACTGCCTGGGCCGCGGTAACTCTTACTTATGGGTTCTCTTCTCTTCTCAAGAGGAAAGGAAAGCAGCTATGACTTTTTTGAGGGAAAAAGGCCTTTTCCCAACAACTATGATAATGAAAGCAACAAGTCAGAAGATTTTCTCCACTTCTCTCTTTCCTTTTCTCTTCCTTTTTTTATTCCGCTTCTTCTTCACAAACCCAACTTCATACCTTCGTTTCTTCTCTCCTTGTCGGAGGCTTCGCCAGCCAGGTGTCTGGTCTTTTTACCCTTCTCTTCACTCCGTCCGTCACCCACGTGTGCGGGCGTTTTTTTTTTTTCTTCAACGGGGGGTCTCTTATCTCTACTTTGGCAACTGCGGATATCGATGACGTGTATGTACGAACCTTGGGTTTTTTTTTTGGTGTGACTCTCGCCCCCACCCCCAATCAACAACAATTGCTTTGCTTTGCTTTGCTTTGCTTTGCTTTGCTTTGCTTTGCTTTACTTTGCTTCTTGCTTTTCGCGCCGCCACCGCCGCCGCCGCTCGGAAACAAAAGTTGCTTCGCGTGTGCTGTCTGTTTGCTGCCTCTCTGCGTCTCGTCTCGTCTCCATCGAGATTGTATTCGTGTGTGTGTGTGTGTGTGTGTGTGTGTGTGCGTGTCCTACCTACCTACCTACCTATAATACCCTTTTTTGCTCGATAATGTCCGAGGCTGGTTCCTTGGGTTTTGCGGTAGAGTTGGCTTCTCTCTCTCTCCCTCTCTCTCTTTTTCTCTCTCCTCGGTACTTATACTTATTTGCGGTTCGCTTCTTCTGGGGCAGGCAAGGCTTTCGCTGGTCAGATATCAAGCCATACTACTTAGGTTGCTCCGTTTTAATAGTAATGTTCGATTCTTGGGAGGAATGATTGCGCAGCGTGGGCTGTGCTGCTGCTGCTGTTGTTGTGACGTGTGTTGGGAGTGCGTTCTTGCCTGACGGGGTAGGTAGGTATACCGATGCCAGTCACGTGCATCCCCAGTGTGATGTAAATGGGGATTCGTGGAGAAAAAAGATCGGGATCTAGAATTAGTATCGGGGTTTCTCGTTCGGAATGGAGGGATATATTTTTATTGCAGGACCGCTTGGCTTGTGTACCAGACCTCGGGTTCCGCGGCCCTTTTTTTTTTTTGTTTTTGCCTCCCATCTATCGGGCCGGTCCACCACATGATGGTCGCACTTTGAAACCGACCGAACCGGAACGGACGGCCGGCCAGTCGGCCTTTTTTTTTTCGGGGTGGGATGGGGGAGGCTGTGGCTGAGCGGTATGTAGTAGGGCTTTCCGGGGTCATGGGAACGGTGTGGGGGGTTGGTGTGTGCATTGAAGGGTTGGGGGTGGAGCAGCAGCCGCAGGGGACTTGCCTGTGGCGGCAGGCGGATTGGTTCTCTCTGCTCTACGAGGGAGGGATTGGAGGGTTGTGGTTTGGGCGGCTTGCTTTCTGTCTAGATCCGTTATGGGGCTGGTTTGTTCATTTTGGTTTACGGTCTACGGTGTTCTGTTTGAGATAAACATCCGCTGCGCTGATTACAGAACTTTAGGTATTGCTCTGGATTTGATTGGCGAGACTCTGCGACATTGTCTCCAGGATCGATCTACCTGAGTGCTTAGAAAATGTCAGAGATGCTATCTATTGATTGAGGAAAAAGACCCAATAAGCAATGTTAAAGTGCTGGGAGTTTCGGTGGTGACCGTACTGGCAGTTCCTCGGCATAATTTTCGTGCTCACCAACTCTACTTCTATATGCACAATTGTCTTACGACAGCATAACTTATCTGGGTTCTATTGCGTTCGCATTGCGGGCTTTCTAATAACCAACCAGCAGTGCCAATTGTTTGACGGGTAAACAGTATCTACTAATCATTGAAAACACGTAACAAGATGTATACCTTAAAGATGTATACCTTCAACTCATGAGTGAGTGTCTGGGATTGTTCCAACCCAGATCTGCACAGTAGCCTCGGCCGTCCTCCCCGGACATGCGCTGCTTTCCCAGAATATCTCAGCATAAACCATAAGAAATTCAATGAAAGTGGTTCACTTAACCCGTAAACTTTTTGAATATCCAGTATTCATTTTGACATGAAAGCAGAGTGGAATGTGTACTTAATACATATGTAAAATACCAACCGGCGCCGAGACCCGTACCTTAGGCCTGATAGTGTTATGGTAGTGACGGCAGTGGTATCAGAGAAGGGAGGAGCCAGGGGGGTTGCATCTGTTAAACAGCCGCCTCCTCAGGCTTCTCTTCCAAGAACAATACAACTTCTGCCTCATTCACCGAATCACACTCACGGCTCCAACAGATAACTGGAGCAACTCTTACCTTTACATATTTTGGGGAAATTGAGCGTGATCTAACCCCGGAGTCTGGTTCCCTGGGCCTCGACACCCAAGGCATTGGGACAACTTGATCAGCAAGCCTTGAGCCTGGTCAATTACACTTGCTGCTGCAGGTCAAGCTGCATCTTTCGTCGGTGGATGAGTCGTGACAGCGCCGTGGCAGAAATGCCCAATTGGCATGCCAGACGGAGAGCTTGCGCATTGAGCATCAGAACAGCCACCAGGGCCATGTTGTGAGTGGAAGGAGAGCTGTCGGGTACGGCGTGCCATCCTCGTCCTTCAGACACCCGCGCCGCATCCACAGCAACGGGTCTGGCTGTTTGACTCGCCTCCTGAAGTTCGATACCGGAGATCAAGACCAAGCAGCCCCCTCTCAAAACCACCATCCCGGTCCTGTTCGGCTAAACCCAGCACGACCAGGAGTTGAGAGTCTGGGGAAGAAACGTGGGGAAGGCCAACGCGGAGGGGGAGTGCGGGGGAGAGGGCTTGGCTCTCGCGCCACAATGGCCCGAGAGCGACGACCCACCCACCGGAGATGCAGCTGTACGACATCCATGGACACGTAGTCCGGTGGGCTGACCTGACGGCGGGGTTGCGCCTCGGGGACGTGCCGTTCTTCTCCCTCTTCCTCTTTCTCCGCGAGGGTTGCGGCGGCTGCGAGTCGCGGGTAGGAATGCGCCATTGATTGTGTCAAGAGCTGACTCGAATGAGGCTTCTTTCCTGTGGCTTGTGATTTCCGCATCGGGCTACTTGAGGCCATTCGTGTCCCTCAGGGCTTGGTGTCTTGTTGAGCAGTTGCTGCACACCCCGTGCCCAAGATGTTCTTCGCAGAGGAGAACCGCCTGGTCTTCCACTACGACGCCGAGGACCTCTGGATCGAACCATGGGGCCCCAACGCGCTGCGCGTCCGCGCCTCCAAGCAGAGCCAGATGCCCCCAGAAGACTGGGCGCTGGACGAAACCCCCAAAGCCCCCTCCACAAAACCACAGATATCAATCCACGGAGCCGAGGCATCCATCGTCAACGGCAAGATCAAAGCGACCGTCTCACGCCGCGGAAAGCTGATGATATACAACGCCGAGACGGGCAAGCTGCTGCTCGAGGAATACGCGCGCAACCGGCGCGACGTCACGGACCCCAAATGCAGCGCCCTCGAGATCGAGGCCCGCGAATTCAAGCCCATCCCCGGCGGCGACTACCACCTCACCGCGCGCTTCGAGTCGCTCGACCGCAACGAGAAGATGTACGGCATGGGCCAGTACCAGCAGCCGTACCTCGACCTCAAGGGCCTGGACCTGGAGCTCGCGCAGCGCAACTCGCAGGCCAGCGTGCCGTTCGCCCTCTCCTCGCTGGGCTACGGCTTCCTGTGGAACAACCCGGCCATCGGGCGCGCGGTGCTGGGCAGGAACGTCATGAGCTTCGAAGCCTACTCGACCCGGGCCCTCGACTACTGGATCGTGGCGGGCGACTCGCCGGCCGAGATCGAAGAGGCGTACGCGGACGCGACGGGCAAGGTGCCGATGATGCCCGAGTACGGGCTGGGGTTCTGGCAGTGCAAGCTGCGGTACCAGACGCAGGATGAGCTGCTCGAGGTCGCGCGCGAGTACCGCCGCCGCCAGCTCCCCATCGACCTCATCGTCATCGACTTCTTCCACTGGCCGCTGCAGGGCGAGTGGAAGTTCGACCCCACCTACTGGCCCGACCCGGACGCCATGATCCGCGAGCTGAAGGACGACCTCCACATCGAGCTCATGGTCTCCATCTGGCCCACCGTCGACAAGCGCGCCGAGAACTACGAGGAAATGCTCGAGCGCGGCCTCCTCATCCGCACCGACCGCGGCATCCGCACCGCCATGGACTTCATGGGCGACACCATCCACGCCGACTTCACCAACCCCGCCGCCGCCGCCTACGTCTGGCGCAAGGCCAAGCAAAACTACTGGGACAAAGGGGTCCGCGCCTTCTGGCTCGACGAGGCAGAGCCCGAATACGCCGCCTACGACTTCGACACCTACCGCTACCACCTCGGCCCCGCCCTCCGCATCGGCAACCTCTACCCCCGCGCCTACGCCCACGCCTTCCACGCCGGCATGCTCGCGTCCGGCCAGCGCGACGACGGCGTCGTCAACCTCGTCCGCTGCGCCTGGGCCGGCAGCCAGAAATACGCCGCCCTCGTCTGGAGCGGCGACGTCGCCTCCTCGTGGCCCAGTCTGCGCGCACAGCTGGCTGCCGGCCTGAACATGGGCCTCGCCGGCATTCCGTGGTGGACGACCGACATCGGCGGCTTCCATGGCGGCGACCCCAACGATCCCGCGTTCCGGGAGCTGTTCGTGCGGTGGTTCCAGTGGGGCGCTTTCTGTCCGGTTATGCGGTTGCATGGCGATCGGGAGCCGCGGCAGCCGAAGAGGGGCACGTCGGGTGGGGCGGAGTGTGCGTCGGGGGCGCCGAATGAGGTGTGGTCGTACGGGGAGGAGGTGTATGGGATTTGTAAGCGGTGGTTGGCGGTTAGGGAGGGGTTGAGGGGGTATTCGAGGGGGGTGATGCGCGAGGCGCATGAGAGGGGGACGCCGGTTATAAGGCCTTGCTTTTACGACTTCCCGCGGGATCGAAGGTGTTGGGAGGTCGAGGATCAGTATATGTATGGGCCGAAGTATCTTGTGGCGCCGGTGCTGTATCCGGGTGCGAAGAAGCGATCGGTGTATTTTCCGGAGGGCGCAGTGTGGGTGGAGTTTGGGGGGAGTAGAAGGTTTGAGGGTGGGGTGACGGCGGAGGTGGATACACCGATTGAGGAAATGCCGGTTTTTGTGAGGCAGTAGATTTGGGAAATGGAGAGGGGGTTGGCGTTTGGGATCTGGACTGCGGTTCGAGAAAGGAAGACGGGATATCAAATTGAGTAGGATGGATGATTGGACTCGGACCAGAGAACAAGAAAAATGAAGAGGTTGAAATAAGAGAAACGGGATATTGCGAGAAGTAGACGTAATATGCGACAAAGGGATATTGTATGGGAAAGGGATGGAGTTTGGAGTCAAAGGTCTATGACTGCCTTTCACCATTTCGGCCACTTCAAAACTGAGAGTACTTCCGTAAGTTGCAATAGCAAGGCTGTAATGAGCAGTTGAAAAGTTAGTCTGGATCGAAGAGGGTATTTCTGGCCCACTTGCTCTCCCTCGTGTTGATTCTATTGGGCATTCGGCAAAGATATGTTGTGGAACGTGTATGGAAGAGCGGAATGGATTAGTAGAAAAGATCCGACCGAATTCGGTTGGCGCAAGTCGATAGACCTTGCAACCGCCAAAGAGCAATCTTAAGACGTAGTCTGGGACAGAGGACGAACCGATGGCAGGGTCGATGTCCTGCACATCTTCGAACTTCCGACAGAAGTATCTGGTCGGGGCGCCGTGTCTGGCTGACAAAATGCGTCGTCATGGATTCCTTGCCAGGCATCGCGTCGCCCAGCCACTCATCGCCGGGTACGTGTGCGGCGAGGCCTCCGTGACCGCGTCTCTGGCTCAAATACGCCGCTCCCATTCCACAACGCGCATTTTCCATCCGAAGAGCTCGAGGAAAGCGGTCGTTGATTTAAGGTTGGCGTCTGGCGGGCGCCGTTGCGCCATACTCGGGCGCCAGCGGTGCGTGGCTGCGGCCATCGTCGAGGTTGAATCGAAGCTTTTGGGCTGGGGCGCCAAGTAGGCGCGGGCCAAGGTGCGCGGGGCTTGGTGCGGCTTGTCCAAGTCTTGTGCGTCAAGCCATCGCGCACCGGCTTTGGCGGCGCCGGCGCAGCTCTTATGGCCGTTGCGCTTGCGGTAGCGCAGTCAGCGGTGAGGAGCGCTAGCCTGGAGGGTTCCCGCGCCGTTGGTCGCCGTCTGCGATCGATTGGCGCAGACTCAGCAGCATTATTGCAAATCCGGCCGTGCAGCCGATCTGGGTTGACCCGGTCGGTGGTCAGCAGCCTTTCCCACCTCCGTGGCAGCGTCTCCCGCCCAAGCTGCCTGCTGAATGGGTCCGGGCCTGCCGCTCCCCCCCTGCCGCCGTGCCGTCCCTCGCCGCATCAATCCACTATGTCGTAAGCCGTGGCGCGCGCCGAGCGTTGCCATGGCCCAAGACGCCGCCCGCCATCTAAGCGACGCCGCGCCATCTCTTGTTGCCCCGGATCGCGCTGAGGCCGGCGATGCGGGGCACAGCAAGGATGCCAATCCGCCCCATGTTGCCCTGCGCCGCCGTCGAGCGGGTCGAACGCCCGGCTTCCCGCTATCGATGCTGATCCCGGGCTTCCCTCGGAGGCTGGTCCCCTTCGGGCAGTAGGCGCTGACATGCGGTGCTGCTGGTCTTGCTCTGGACCCGGGACCCTGCTGCTGCTTGCACAAGATAAAGGGGGGCCTGCCAGATCGCGGGGTCCGGTCATCATCAGCTTCTGCATCTGGCGCCAGTCTTTGAGCCGTCAGACAAGATGACGTTCACCGTCAACGCCTACACGCCGTCGCAGGTGACGGAGATGGTGTCGAGGGCCGGCGTGCACAAGGGCAACATGAACCCGTTGAAGGTGTTCCTGTCCTCCGTCAGCGCCGGCTGTCTCCTGTCGTTCGCTGCCGCCTCGTGCTTGACTGCCAACACGAGCCCATGGGTACTTTTCCCGGTCCACCGTCGTCCAGCGTGAGAGCTAACGCAGTGGCATAGCTTCAAGAGAACGCTCCCGGTCCGGCTCGCCTCCTTGGCGCGATAGTCTTCCCGTACGGTTTGGTGTTGATTGTGCTCACTGGCGCCGACCTGTGCACCGGCACCTTCATGGTGAGCTCTGGCTTGTCAATGCAGACAACGGCGCACCCGCTGACCTGCCCCAGTACACCGCCGTCTCCGTTCTGCACCGCCGCCTGTCCATCTGGAAGATGTTGCTGCACTGGTTCATCACCTTCTGGGGCAACCTGGCTGGCTCGCTGTTCATGGTCTCCATCATCTTCGGCTGTAAGGAACATGCCCGTCCTCTCCGGCGCCGCATCCGCTAACCAGACACTGCGATCCAGACGGCGGCGTGTTCAGCACCGATCCCTACAAGGCCGAGGTCATCGCGTTCACGACCAAGAAGCAAGTCACGCCGGACTTCCACATGATCTTCCTGCGCGGCATCGGATGCAACTGGCTGGTGTGCTTGGGCTGTTTCTTCGGCATGCAGGGCCGCGACTTGACGTCCAAGATCGTCGGCATCTGGTGGCCCATCTTCGCATTCGTGTCCCTCGGCTTCGACCACGTGGTAGGTAGCCCCCGCGACGGCACGAGAAGGTCCGGACGCTTGCTAACAACGGCCCAGGTCGCCAACATGTTCTTCATCCCGATGGGCATCTGGGTGGGAAATCCGGCGATCAATGTCGGGCTGTACGTCTGGAAGGGCATCATCCCGGCGCTGATTGGCAACATCCTGGGCGGCGGGCTCTTCTGCGGCGCGTACTACTGGTTCATGTATCTGTATCAACAGGAGTCGCCGCTCATCGACGGGGTGCCGTATCCAGAGCATGCGGATGTTGAGAAGGGCATGGGTGCCCGGCATGTCGAGGAGGTGAGCGGGCTCCAGAAGCTGGGCAACGGCTCGTCGCTGGAGAATGAGGTGAGAGGCGTGCGGGAGACCGGGGCGTAGTTTGCGAAAGGATGAGGGAATGGAAGTGGGAGCTCCGGCAACTTATGAAAGAAGAGCGAAAGTGTTACCTAAGAGTAGAAGCCCAGTGATGCAGAGTGGCGTACTTGGCGAACTGCAGGCGTGGAAAGGCAGGACGTGATGGCGGCTGATCCGAGTCTTTCTCCGCGGACAGCGTCAGGCGTGGGCCGCGAGCCTGCGATTCGCTCTCACCCAGCCCGCGCGCGCGAACGCACGTGCCGGCCACGACTTTCCTGCCGCGTTGCGCCTCACATTCGCGTCTCCCGACGCCCGACGCGCTGCATCGCCATCACCACCCCCACCCCCACCACCACCACTCAACGCCATGTCGCTCAAGCGCGCCCACTCCCCCGCCCGTCCAACAGCAGCAGCCTCCTCCGCCTCGCACGACGAGCCCCCGCTCTACCGCTCCGCCCCCCTCACCGACCGCGCCTCCACCTTCCTCGCCCACTTCTCCCCCTCCCTCCCCGCCCAAACCCTCCAACGCCACCCCTCCCTCCGCTCCGCCACCCACCGCATCGCCGCCTGGCGCCGCCCCTCCTCCCAGCGCTCGCTCCTCTCCACCCGCATCCTCGAATCCGGCCACGACGACGACGGCGAGAAGTATGCTGGTAGGCGCCTTGAGCGGGTGCTGGAGGCTGAGGGCGTGGAGGGCGCGGTTGTGGTGGCGAGGTGGTATGGTGGGACGATGTTGGGGCCGGTGAGGTTTGAGCATGTGGAGAAGTGTGCGAGGGAGGCGGTGGGGGTGTGGAGGAGGGCTGTTGCTGCTGGGGCTGCTGCTGAGAGTGGGGGGAGGGAGAAGAGGGTGAGGATGGCTGTGGGGGATGGTGCCGCTGTCGCTGCTGCGCGGCCGAGGGAGGAGCTGGAGAGGGCGTTGGTGGAGAGGGATCGGAGTGTTGAGGTGTTGAGGGCGTTGTTGGCTGAGAAGAAGAGATTGGTGGATGGTGGGGGTGGTGGTTCTGCTGAGGCTGTCAAGACGCCGTCGACGCCGAAGAAGCCGATGGATTATAGGAGCATGCCTGTCCACGCGTTGGTCAAGTTGGAGAAGGCGAGGGATGCGACCATTGCGTTTATTTTGAAAGAGCTGGATAGTGTCGAGGAGCGGATTCTCAGGGATATGGGGGATGATGAGAGCGACAAGGCGCCGCCCGATCCGGAAACTCCCGCGCGCCAAGATGAGGTGGCGTCCTTGACTCCGACCCGCGAAGCTGTTGACAAGGCTGAGGTTCCTGGTGTTGCGGATAATAAGCAGTCTACGAATGACGATCCAAGTCCTCCACGCAGTTTGAGTGCCGACGCCGGCTGAGGCTCGCAACATTGGGCCCAATGACGACTGAACAGACCGAATTGAAAGGTCAAAATACGAGGCCAAAGCCCGGCCCGGCTATTCGGACGAATCTTCCAACCCTGTCATACGCCTGGCGGGATGGAGTGCAGATGTTCACCCAAAACGATGCTCGGTTGAAGCAAGTTTTCGGCAGAAGGAACAAGGCCTGACTGTCGGTTTCTATCGCCGGTACTGGTCTGTAGAAACCTCCTGGAGAAACTGTCATGGTTAGCCGATACTCTGGACGACATTTCTCAGACCGTCAAGCTTTAGATGAACGAAATGTCAGGGTAGGGAAGAAGCGATAGGAGGAGAAGAAAGAGAGACTTCACGTGAATATTGATTGGCAATCACCTCTGGCCCGTTCTCATTTATGTTCTCACTGAGAGACCAGGGATCGAATACATACTTTCCGAGTTGCACACATACGGCCTTTTGTGTTTCTCAGTTGGGTTGCATCACGTACGACGTCGTCGGCCCGGCCCGTCCCATCCCAACCACAAACGTGCACCGCAAATACGTAAGCTGCGCCCGTTCACATGAGGATTGGATAGATGGATTGAGAAGCTCCGAACTCGAAATTCGCTTATGTACTCGGGCTGGTCGAGGACCGCAGCGCGTTGAAAAAGTCACCAGTGAACTACGCACCAGGCCTTAAATCTCTCAATTCGTACCTCAAGCACCCTCTGCGGCGCAGTATCCAACCATCACTCCGTTTATTAAACACTCCTCCCAGAGATTTCGCAAACCCACAGGACCCAATCGAAACTGATGTACTCCGTACGTTGATCACCAGCCGCAAGCTACGAATATCCAATGTTTCAGCTTCTCCACGGACAATCAATCATCTGACCCCACCACCTCCTCAACTGGACATCCCCGTCACCGACCTCGACTCCGCTTTCTATTCGTCTTCCGTCCTTGCCAACCGTCCAACAGATACAAAAACGGCCGCAGCTATCACGCTTACCCCCTACCCAACGACGAGCAGGAACAACACATTTACACCGCATTTCCAACTCTTGCACACCCTCAACATCTTCAATCATGGCATCCATCGAGTTCAAAAACAACAGTGTTGCCGCGAAGGTGGAGTCATCTATCCAGAGCATCGATCTTGAAATTCCCGGCTATGGACCGATCTCTCGCATCGAAACCATTGTCGTCACCGGAAAATCCGTGAGGTGTCTCGCCAAACACGTAGACGGAAGTCCAGATACCTCCTTCGGTGCTGCCAAAGATTATAGTCCATAGGATTGTTACGTTCTACTTTACTCATGATATTGTTTGTACTTGTTCTCCTTCCCTGGACCTTGTTGTTAACTTTGTAGGCACGGGCGTGGCAATTGATTAGGCCATTTCCGCCCTTAAAGTGAACGGACGCGTCATTGCGGAGGGTCCTTCGAGCACACAAATCGTCTCCACTGCGTCGGTCATGCAGGAACCTCGGCGCTGGTTCGAAAGAGCTGAGGGTTGCATTGGCATTGGTTGTAACCGGCTCAATCGGACGATTACGGCGCCCTCCTGACTCATGCAACGTAGTCTGGGCGAACCCCAGCTGTGCTCGTACGGAATCGCCGAAGGCTAATTTATCTTCTCTTGTCTTGTCTTCATACATATTCTAGTGCCGATTGTCCTCATGATCTCGCTGTACATCTTTGTGCCTGAAAATCTGCAATATTAACCCATATTGCAGCGCTTGGCACCCGCGGACTTCTTTTTCCGCAATCGATATCGTCCACCCCGTTAAGACCCAACTCGTAAAGCAAATTTTCAACTGCCTCTAACCTGGGCCCATTTTGCCAACTCCTCATCCTGAAGAAGCCTTGCCATGCAGTCCTTGTCCAACGAAAGGAAGACTTCAATCCCCTCCTCCGCATCATCCTTCGGCCGCTTCGGATAGAAAAACGTATACCCATCGAACACTCCCGACGCCCACCGTATCGCCTGCAGCGGCCCGAAACCAAAGTCATGGGTCTGGTACGCCGTCAACACCCTCCAGCTCGTCACAAGCACATCAAGCCCCTTAACAACATCAAAGTTAAACTGCACGCCCCTCCGATCGGAAAACGAGCCAACGTAGTCCATCGTATCCTTGATGACGCCCCACGACCGCCACCTGTTCACGGCATCCCGCACAATGCCCGCAACCTCCGCATGCGAGTCGTCGGCCAGCAGACGCCGGATCGGCAGCTCGCCGCACGAAAAAGACACCACGTTCCCCGGGTACGCCCCCGACATGGGCGGCTTGACGTAGTTGCGTATATCAAGCGACTGCATCAGCCTGACTCGCCGGGGTGAGTCGGCCGCCAGTCCGTGGCGATCCAACCGTGCCCGCAGCGCACACCGCCACATCAGCGCCGTCACGCAGTCGTTGGTCGAGACCCATTGGCCGCCGGGCGAGTGCCGCGGCTGCATCGACGCTTTGAGCTTGGCCAGGCTGCTCGCGCTGAAGTGCCAGATGGTCTGCGCCATTTCCCCGGCGTCGGCTTCTGGTTGCGGGGCCAGGGAGTAGCGAAGAGAGCGGATGTTTGCTTCCACCTCCGCGATGCGGGATGCGGGGACGGGGGTGGTCGAGTTGAGTGGGGTGGTGTCGAGGCAGCCCGGGTCGAAGGGAGGAGCCGGAGTGCCGGTGGTGATGGCTCGGGTGTTTGCTGCCCATCGGGCCAGGATGGCGTCGAGGCCTCTTGCGTCGATGCACATGTGGTGGATTGCGGTGCCGATGACGATGCCGCCGCGGATCAGGTTGAGTTGGATCATCGTGACTGGTGCTCCCTTGCCTGGCTGTGCGTCCAGGCTTGGGGAAAAGTCTGGCGGTAGGAGCTTTTCGTTGAGTTCTGAGATGGGGAAGTCGCGCTGCGAGAGCTCGGAGAACGAGGGGTAGTCCGTGTGCTCCAGGTGGTTGATGTGGACGGTAAATGTGGCCTGGTCTGTACTGCGTTCGACGACGTACTTGCCCTTGGAGTCGGAGTGGAGGGATCCAGCGAGGAAGCGGTACTCGGTCATTGTCATCTGAAGTCCTTTGCAGAGATTCGAAACAATGGCCTCCTTGTCAGCATCTTCGCTGAGCTTGTAGGTGGACGTGACCGGCACATAGATTCTTGGCATGATACAGTCAAGGTCGCTGATGGGAAAAACCTCTTCTGCCGGGCCATGATCCAGGTCAATGACCTGAATTGTTCTTGTTTCCCTCCGGGGCTCGCTTTGAGGCATGTTGATTTTCTTCGCTTGAAAAAGTGGGAAGTGTGAGGGCGTGCATTCAAGAACTTCTCCCCGGGCGACGTTCAACTCGAATATAAGGACATGTTCCCTATCTGCTACGCCTACCAGTGCCCCACTGCTCAAGATTCTAGGCACAGTAACTGACACGTCGCGCTTTTATCGATGTTGCCCGAAAAGTCCATTCAGGAGGAATTCCCGAAGTCCCGCGCATTATTGACTACGCCGCAGTGGGTCCAAAGTCATGGCTTTCCGGTAATTGCCGTCTTTGCGCCGAAGTAAATGGATGCTTCCTCGCCTTCTACTTTTGATAATATTCTATCCAAGATGTGCTGAAGAGAAAGATACAAAAAGCCTGTGTGTAGCTCGAGTAACTGGGTGTCACGCAGGGACTCTTCAACTATGCCACAGAGCCTTTGAAAGACAAGTCGCTCGCAAGGACTCAACAAGCAGACTTGCAGGCGTGCTTGATCGAGCGCGCAGCACCTATTACGCCGAGAGAGCCGAGCGCGTCTCCGGCATTGAGCCCCTTATCGAGCTAATGCTATGCGGATTAGAGACACAGAGATCCCGTCAGAGCGGGCGCAGGCCAGATGAAGTAATAAGAAGTGAAGATCGTAATGTAAATCTAAAACGAATAAAGTTGCAAAGTTAAGTTTATGCTTGATTGTAAAACTCGGGATAATACTTATGGTGTTGAGTTTCGCGAGGCTGTCATTGGCTGAAAAGGTCGCCCGACACGCGGGGAACAAACCTGGAGATTTCCGGTCGAACACTTGCCTTTTTCAGCCACCAGCGGTTCTCCAAGTCTCTTTCCCGCTGAGGTCATGGGCCTGGCTTATTCATCCGGAGCTTATGCTCACAAGCGAGGCGGAAAGTGGGTAGATGCGGGCTGCGAACGCTGGCAAGGCTGAGTAAATGTAGGCTGCCAAGCCCGACCGGTGGCGTAGCCGCTGCGTTATAGGTTGAATTCTCTGTTTGGTCTATGTGACGTTTATACGACCAATCACTGTACTCCAGCCCTCCGAGTCTGACGTAATGTGTCGTTGCAGGCAACCGTGGTAGAGCCGCGCAAGGCTGAGCTTGATGCAGCGTATAAATCCCTCGAGAGATTCTCTCTTCTTTCAAAGTCTTACACTCACCTCTTTTTATCCAACAGTGTCCCAATAGTAATATGGACTATCTGCAGGCTTCGACCGCAACGGGCTGGCTAGATGAAGAACATGATGGGCTTATACTGGTAAGTTTTCCTTAATGATATGCCAAAGCATATGACTTGGAAACGACGAGGCACTCATGAGAAAATTGCTAGGGAGTATGCATATTGAGTGGCTCGGTGATTCTTTCAGTCCTTTGCCTCGCAGTTGCGACAACTTTGGACTTCATGACAAACGATGTTAACGGCGCATTGCCTCGATTTCTCACATCTCGACTGCAACACACGACATCTCCTGAAATGGAACAAGAATACAGGATATGGAAAGCCATGGCTGAACGCTTGGCTGTATCCTTGTACGATCAGCAACAGATAACTAGGCTCTCAATCTTAGTAGCCATTCAGATCTCGGGGAACAACAACAGCTTTGCAGACAATAATCAAGCGCCTTACAGACAGCCGGTAACGACCCGCCCTCCGTAGACATATCTCTAGTCTGACTGTTCGTAGAATCTACATCTGAGGCTCCTGAACTATCTCGTCTGTTTGTCTATTGTCTCCAATTTTGCATATCTTTCGACCGCCAAAAACTATCTTATCGGGCGCGAAAACACCGCAAGGACCCGCGTAACCTTTTTCTTGGCTTCTTCTGGACTTTCCTTGCTTGCTTGGACTTACTCACTTCCTACCGATCCATCCGTGAAAGTTATTAACACGGGTACAAGAGATCTCGTGATTACTGGATTGATATTGTGCCTGCCTTTTATTGCAGTTGGAATCCTGCTGAACCACCGCAGGTTCTCATGGCTCCAATTTTCAAGATTACAGATATTAATTGCAGGGATCGAGGTCCTGTCAGTTGTGCTCGTCTCCCTGGCATTCCCAAAATGGTTAAAAACACTCCAGCATGGTCGTGATGGAGCACACAAACAAATGGACAAAACGCCTGAGCGACCGCACGAGACTATCGGGCATCTCAATGACGACGACACGAGCAATCAAACCTCTCGAGCGATTGTGCCATGGGTATTATTGCTTACACCTCTATTTAGTGCGATAGCTGATTACAGTGGTAATGTTTTAGCATCTGATGTAAAGACAGAGGCAATAGATAATGCTAACTTCTTGGCAGAGTTGAGAAAGGAGACGGTGCAACGTTCGCCGGCTGGCTCAAACATTGACGCTCTCGAGAGTTTCAACTTCGACCAGGTTATGCGATTTCAATATCATAACCATTCAGGGCCTGGGAGAGGATCTCTCCAAGGATGGATTTCAAAATTAAAGATCCTGGATAAAGTCCTGAATGCCTTACCGAGCCTTCTGCAGGTCTTGGCTATTTTCGGAGTGGTCTTCCCTCGGGCTCGGTCCGCTGTGGCTATAAGGTGGAGCGTGCTTTGTGTCGCTTTTGTGGCAGTTGCAGCACGATTTGCTGGAAGCATGCGTTTTTCAAGGCCAGGATCTTCAGGGCTTGCTGCTCTGACTAGATCACGAGTACCGCAAAGGCTGGGAAGGGGAACGAAAAATCCTATCGACACAAGCAACGGGGATGAGGACTCACCAGTGCAGATGGGTTTCGTGCGATTTCGGTTCTATCACGTAAGTTCTATTCACAGAGGTATAAGTGATGGTAGTTAATAGGCTTTAGGAGCACGCTGGTCCAATATACTGCGATACAAGACATTCGGAGGTGAATTTACAGTCAATTCTGGAATTGATTCATGGTCCAGGTCGGCGAATCAAGTCTTCGGCAGGAGTGAGTCTTGTCGACTCAACCAGGCATCAAACAGATAGAAATTCAGGTGGGAGTCACTCGACAGGAACTGGAACCAGTGAAATCCAAAGATCTCACGGTCCAAATCAAAACAAATCTGAGGAAATAGCAAAGACCAAGAACAACCAACACCTAGAGGACGAGGAGCGGAGCGTGGATGACAGTGATTCTGATTTAGACCAATCCGATGCAGAAGAGAATGACAGAGGCATAAGGGAGGTCACGAAGAGGTTCATGCTCGTTTCGTACCCTCATCACCAGGGACACAGACTCAAACAGATGGAAATCCTCAAAGACATTACAGACATTGATCTGATAGAGAGATTAAGACGCGAATACTACAAGAATCGTCCTGTTTGGAGGAGACTTGGCAGTCTTCGAAGCTTCAGTAGCATCAGATTGGTTCGGGTAAGTCCACAGGACCTGGAGACGGCCAATTCTCAGCAGCTGACGATGTATAGTTCGTGCTCACCTGCGTGCCGACTGGTCCAGTACCCACTGTACTTGATTGGGGATGGCCCAAGGACGAGGCGCACTGGGAATGCGTCCAAAAGGACTTGGACCCTGTACCTGTGGAGGGCCTATCCAAAATCATGTTGATCCTTTGGACAGCCGGCGTAAGTGCGAGAAAGGGAGCCACTGGAAAGAAAAACTCAACTCGAATGAGGAGATGGCCTCGCATTGAAATACGGAACCCACTTGAGGAAGTGCAGATTTTGCCTCGTCATCTGCCGCCGGGTTCCTCCAAAGGGAGATCTTGGTTGAAGTTGGTCAAATTGATCGAGATTTCGTTTCCCGACAAAGAGACTGCGCTGGAAGGTATGTGTGACTGCAACTCGTTGCGCCCAGAACCGTCTCTTCAAACAACTTTGACTAACTAATTTCGCTTTTAGATAGGATGAAAGAGCACGAAGAGGATGCAGACGAGTTCTTCCGGGAAGCTGCCATTGAGATTGACTTTGGCAAGAACCTGGCGGATTCAAAATATGTCTTTCGCAGAACGCCGAAGAAGCTAAGCAATCCGCTAACTGTTAATCCGGAAAGCGATGAAGCTTCCATCGGCTGGGCCATCTGGATTGATGAGGACTTTACTGTTCCATGGCACCTCCCAACAACGCTGACCATTGTCTGCATCGGACTTTTCGTTTTCGCCGTTTGTTATACTTCCACCAAGGAGAACGGACCTAATGTAAATGGGTGGACCATCAGTAGCAGCTTGGCGGCCCTTATTACTCTCAGCTTTAACGCATTCGTTCTGAGAATGAAAGACTCCAAGCACGCGAGAATATAGAGGGGGATACAGGAGGCCGGTGCGTTATATATGGTGGTATCGAACGGATTTGGCAATTGGACGCATAACCTTGCTTTCATGGTGTTTGAAAGGATAGACCGGCATCGCTTTCTATTTAGCGGAATATTTGAGTAGAGGTGAATGACTTACAGAGAAATTCGAATACGCAAGACTGGATCCAAGCATGGAACTTGGAATACAAACGAGGCAGATGAGAAGCTTCACCTAGCAGACGTGGCCATGATTAAGGTTGGCATCTAAGCCAAGCTAGTTGGGTGAGTGCGACGTAACTACACACTGATGGTTAGAGGACGTACGACGTAGAGAATCCCCAGAATGGCCTTCAGAACCGTGCATCTTCTGTCGACGATTGGACTTACATCAGAGGCGGTACGAGCAGGCACACAAGAAGCGAACCCCTTGGACTTGTCTGACGGAGCTTTCAGGTCAGTCTCACCGACAGACCTTCGACACCGCCTTGACGGGATGCATGGTTGTGCTCTCGTGTGTCGAGGAGGAAATATGCGGTCTGGTGGTGGGAGCAGTGAGCTCGGACGGGTTTACCTGGCGCACGAAGGCCAGATTGCTACGGAGGGAGGACGTTATGAAGGAGATGCTGCAGCAACTCTGTGCGCAGCAGGTGGCCCTCACGCTTCTTGTCCAAGCGCTGCAGATGCATTCACTTTGGACTTGCAGCGTCTCATGCATGACTACTGAGGTGGCCCAGCGGTCTCGAACCCTCCGCGCGACTCATCTGTGTATCAAGGTGCCGCAGTCGGTCTTCAGTCGGGAAGATCACACGCAGGGTTTGGCCGACGCCGCATCGACCATCGGCCAGATGGAGTTCGACTTTTTGATGACGCGGAGGTCAAGGCCCTGGCTACTACGACACGGCGAGCATCTACGTCGCAGTCCAACGCATATGCTTCAGAACACGAGAAGGACGGAGACGTGAAGAATGGTCACCTCGGTGATCAGACTCGTAACCCCGAGGACTCCGAGTCTCCGCACAAGGACACCAAGGCTCTGGGGGATGAACACGATCTACCCGAGAGTGAGCAAGTTTTGGGGATCACTCCTGCAGAGAATGGACTGCACGACAGCGAGAATAGAGACGTCGTCGTTGGAAAGGAAGCACCACCACCACCACCACCACCACCACAACCACCAGCCGAGCAACCAGCATCTCCGAAGACCGAGGCGGATGAACAGCCTCCCCTGCCGCCCACGGCGACGGCACCCAGGCGCCCGATCGACTGCGCCATCTTCGTCAGTCAATGATGTGGCCAATGCTATAGGAACTTTGTTTAATGCCGTCCAACGCGTGCATCCTGGCATTCCACGCATGTTTTCCCGTCCATCATGTTCTCGCATGAATCCGCCCCAAGCAGTGGATCTGGAACGTCGCTGGGTTTCCGCGAGTCAATCAACGAGACGGGACTCTCCATGGATTTTATCTGTTTCAGCGCGCCGAATTCCACCAATGAGCGCGTCGAATAATCTGGCCGACAAGTCCCCTTTCGGAAGAAGACTAAACCAACAGACTCGAAACGCTTCGACCCTCGTTCCGCACGCCGGCCCTCTCCAAGCACCGCCCACTACCTGACGGGACCTCTGCGAACGCCACTCGCTGCTAGCGTCGTCAACACGGACCTGCTGCTGCGGGAAAGCGGCATCATACCCACACTCCACGTCAGCCATCTGCACGATATACGACCTGGACCGGGGGTCCCGCACGCTCAGCAACTCTAGCGTTGAGGGGCAGCTAGCGGAGCCCATGCGCCGCCTCGAGCACTGCTGCCAAGCGCTAGCAAGCGCCCGACGATGCAGATCAGATAGCATAGCGCCATGACGATGCGGGAGTCATGCGAGACCTTGGTCGAGGACACGGCCGCCGACACGAGGGCCTTCACCGCAGGATACAGACTATGGAGTTTGACCGTGCCAGTGCGTTCGGCCTCCTGAGCGACGGTGGTAAATCGTTCATCAAGGGCTGCTAAGTTGCGCGACTACTGCGTCTTGCTCGACAATTGCCTCTTTTGGCACAGCGTTCAGTGCGGTGAGAGGCTGTGCGTGCTGCAAACGGTAAGGCTGGGAATTAGGCATGAATGGAGTGTGATCATCGCTTTACTAACTACAAGCGCAGCCGATGCCGGCGAGACGGCTCAAGTGTCTTTTTTCTCTCTCGACCGCGCTGGATGTCCAAGTCAGAGCTTTGATCTTCAACAATAATACGCCGAGGCGATCAGAGCTATTGCCCCTTTCGTGAGGGCGGGCGACGTTTGTCACGGTCTGTCTGGAACAACACGCAAAGAGCGGCAAGAATGGGTAGATGTCATACAATCCTCGTCTATATGAACAAGAAGACAGAGAAGGAGAGGAAAACAAAAGTGAACGGAATGCCGCGCTACCGCCCCACACGCCCTTCAATATGTACCCTTGACGCCTACCCGACGCTCTCCATTCCTCCCCCTCCACTCACGCCTTACTCCTTCTTGTTGGAGTTATCGGCCGGCGCGATGGACCGCAGGGAGATGGGCACGCTGGTCCCGTCGTCGCTCTTGTCCGAGTTCCACTTCAGGGTCCACACGCCGTCCTCGCCCGAGGGCGTGGCGTAGAACTTGGACTGCATGTCGCCCGAGCTGGACTTCCAGAACAGCCAGTTGCCGTAGAAGATGAAGCCCGTGTCGGTGTAGTTGTCGGTCGGCGCCGAGCTAGCGATCTGCACGCTGTCGAACGACCCGGCCTCCGGGTTGATGTAGAAGTACCGGCTGTCGGACCAGGTCACGTTGGACGAGTTGGGCGAGATGGAGACGGGGTTGGACGACGAGTCCCAGGAGACTGCGTGGCTGTCAGCTTCAGCTTGCCTCTGCGTCTTGTCCGGGAGCACTCACATGTGATGTTGGACGCCACTGAGACGTTCGAGGGCGGGGTGTTGCCGACATAGGCGGTGCCTGTTTTGCGGTCAGTTCGGGAATTCCGAGTCTTGCCGGCCGGTGCGGCTTACCGTCGCCGTAGACCAGACGGACGCCGCCAATGCCGGCGTCGGCAGTGGCACCGTAGGCGTAGAGCATGGTGGAGTCGACGGCAGCAGCGGCGCGAGGTTGCAAGGCAGCGGCGGATGCGAAGCTGCTGGTGGCAAGCAGGACGAGGCTGGTGAGGGACACCATTGTGGACAACGAAGGATGGCTTTTAAAAGCAAAAGAGCGTAACGGGAAGGTTTCTGGAAGGAGCAATGATGGACTCTGATGATCGCAATGGCAATAGAGAGAGGGTGGCCTTCGTTTCATATATTTGGGTCAGAAAAAGGCTGCGAGGAGGCCGTGGAGAGAGGGCTCATATGTTGCGTAGTCGGCCTGCTTCTGCGCTCAGCCCAGACCGTCAGGCCCGAGTGCCACGCCAATCAGGATGACTCGGCGTACGCGGCTGTGCGCATAACGGATGCCCTGCGCCGGGAAACGCGTCGTGGCCCATGTGCAGGGGCGGCGGGCCAAAACAGGCGCTCATATTGAAACGGGCGGAGGGCCAACGTCACGGCGGTTCATGCCGGGCAAGTGTCGGGCGGCTCTGTGCCGGATTAATGCCCACGACCCGTGCGCTCGCGTCCTGTGGCGTCGACCAGGGAGCAGCGCAGCGACGCTGACGACGCCGCGGTCCTTGCGCCTATGTTTAGCTCAGCCCTGCGCCGCGCCGGGGAAACTGAGCTTAGCCGTCAATCGTTCCTGGCAGGGCCAAGCACTCTACTCCCGACAAGCTCCTGACTCAGCCCGCCGCATTGCGCCAGCGTGCAGCGCGCAGGCTTCTCCGAGCCGCACCGGCTTCTCCGAGCGACGAGTAGTTCGCCGGTAGCCAGCGGTGCCAGCGGTGCCCGGGTAGCACGCGCGCTGTGCGGCTGACGGCTGACGTCTCGGCAGCCTCTACCGACACGCTTCCCGAAGCGGAAATATTGGAGCACCGCTAGCGCCCGCGGCCGGAGCAGCTCAACCGCGATCTCCTTGAGGCGGCAGGACGAGCAGCAGCACCCGAGGCCGTCCAGGCGCTCTGCTGACGCGTTCAGGCAGCGGCGGGGCTGGCTGCCAAGGCCGCGCGTGTGATTGCGCCGCCGGGTACGCAGATCATCGGCACCGCCCCGAGTCGCACGGCTGGGGCCTTGGAAATGCCGTGCTCCTGACAGGACCGCCCTATCGCCCCTTCTTCGGCCGTTCCTGGCCTCCTCAATCTATCATGCTCCCACACCGTGCCCACCTTCAGCCCGGCCAGCCTGCCTGCCCTGCCATGCCGCTGGACATCATACCGACCAGGCCCCTGCTGCTGGCCTGGCCTCTCAGCCCACCCTGGTCTCGCGGCGCATGCAGGACCACGCGTTCCTGTCCATCTCGAATACGGGCTTCGTCGTCCCGATCGGGAAGCCCTCCAGCGCCTTGCGGCTTCACGCCGCCACGATAAAAGATTTGCCGTCGCGCAGCAGCTCAGTCCATCAGTTCACCATCACTCTCTACTCATCCGCATTCGTTTCTTTGACCGCCCTGGAGTCCGCTCGCTGAAGGCCTCTCTTCGTTCTCTCCCTTTGCCTCTCTATTTCCTTCACCAGCCACGATGCGGGCTGTCTCCCTCCTCGCCGCCAGCGCCCTTCTGGGCTTGTCGGCCGCCGCGCCGCAGAACGCTGGCACCACCCCTGCCGCCTCCACCTCCACTCCCGGCTCCTCCTCCAACGCCACCTCGACCACCTCCGGCGCCGTGTCTACCTGCTCCGGCAACTCCGCCTCCACCAGGACCCAATGGTGCGACTACGACATCTCCACCGACTACTACAACGACGGCCCCGACACCGGCGTCACTCGCGAGTACTGGTTCGAGCTCACTGATGTTACTGTCTCGCCCGATGGTATCTCCCGCTCCGCCATGGCCGTCAATGGCAGCATTCCTGGCCCCACCATCTTTGCCGACTGGGGCGACACTGTTACTGTGCACGTCACCAACAGCTTGACCACCAGCGGCAACGGTTCGAGCATCCACTGGCACGGCATCCGCCAGAACTACACCAACCAGATGGATGGTGTCGTGTCTGTTGTGCAGTGCCCGACTGCCCCTGGCGAGAGCTACACGTACACCTGGAAGGCGACCCAGTACGGTTCCTCGTGGTACCACTCTCACATTGGGCTGCAGGCCTGGGAGGGTATCTTTGGAGGCATCGTCATCAACGGCCCTGCTTCTGCCAACTACGACGAGGACCTCGGAATGCTGTTCCTCAACGACTGGGACCACAGCACCGTCGACGAGCTCTACACCGAGGCTCAGACCAGCGGCCCGCCTACGCTTGACAACGGTCTGATCAACGGCACCAACATCTACAACAGCTCTGGCACCGTCACTGGCTCTCGCCTCGAGGTCAACTTCACCGAGGGCACCTCCTACAGGCTTCGTCTGGTCAACGCCGCCATCGACACGCATTTCAAGTGGTCCATCGATAACCACACCATGCAGGTCATCGCCATGGACCTTGTTCCCATCGAACCCTACGAGACCACCGTCCTCGACATTGGCATGGGCCAGCGCTACGACGTCATTGTCACCGCCGATCAGGCCAGTGTTGCTTCTGACTTCTGGATGAGAGCCATTCCCCAGACAGCTTGCTCGGATAACGACAACGCCGACAACATCCGCGCCATTGTGCACTACGGAGATTCTACCGGCACCCCTTCGACCACTGCCTACGACTACACCGATGCTTGCGTCGACGAGGATATGTCGGATCTTGTGCCCTACGTGTCCAAGACCGCTTCCTCTGGCACTTCTCTTGCCGAGGCTGTCACCGTCGGCACGAACTCGGAGAACCTCTTCCGCTGGTACATGAACTCTACGTCCATGGAAGTGGAGTGGGAGGATCCGACTCTGCTGCAGGTCTACAACAATGATTTGAACTTCACGAACACGAGTGGCGTGGTCCAGCTCGACAACGCCAACCAATGGGTAAGCTTCACTTCCAATTCTCTCCACTTCTGGGCATTCTCTGACAATTTTGAACCAGTATGCCATAGTCATCGAGACCGACAATGCCGTTCCCCATCCGATCCATCTTCACGGACACGACTTTTCGATTCTGGGTCAAGGCACGGGCTCCTACAACGATTCCTCGACCCTCAACTTGGACAACCCCCCTCGCCGTGACACTGCCATGCTCGACTCTTCCGGCTACCTGGTCATCGCGTTCGAGACCGACAACCCTGGCGCCTGGCTCATGCACTGCCACATTGGCTGGCACACGTCCGAGGGTTTCGCAATCCAGATCCTCGAGCGCTACACTGAAATCCAGGACTCTCTGATTGATTACGACACCCTTAACTCCACCTGCACTGCTTGGACTACCTACGCTGAGGAGAACTCCATCGAAGAAGAAGATTCTGGTGTGTAGAGGAGGAGAAAGGTTGAAGACCACCACACCGCTTGTACATATCACGTCGCATCGTCATGGGTTTTTTATTTTCCTTGCTGTCTGTATCATCTCCGTAAGGCCATTTCGAGCTTTTATTTTCCCAGTTGCTTCCTCTGGCATACATATATACACACGGCTCTCAGAATATTTCTTGTCGCTCATTCGTTCGGAGTTAAATGAGCTCGGCTTTGCGAAAGAGGTCTTGGGAGAATCAATAAAACATTTGCAAGTTCAACAAGCAGATCAATCATGTTTGCGTCTTAGCTCCAGCTATTGTATGTGAGCCAATTACAATATGCAACCACATTCATTGTACTTTTACCTTTTGCAACCTCCATATCACATAACAACCCTCTAGGGGTTTTTGAGCAGGGCTTCTATACTAGCTCTTCTTAAATAGTCTATACTATACGTTATAGCCT
Source organism: Neofusicoccum sp. Z2 (assembly GCA_037356115.1). NCBI lineage: Eukaryota > Fungi > Ascomycota > Dothideomycetes > Botryosphaeriales > Botryosphaeriaceae > Neofusicoccum > Neofusicoccum sp. Z2. The sequence goes on from JBAWJY010000077.1 coordinate 43,641, forward strand.
GCCCAAGGTCCTTGTATGCCTTAGGCAGAATCTTCTTTAAGGGAATATACAAAGGCTTTCGCGTGCCGTTATCATCTCTCCTTAATTATATACTATTATTATCTCTTCTTAATATAGATGTCCTACTATTTGTACCTAAATTCATACTTTACTTTTCGTACGTGACTCTTTTTTTTTTTAGAACATCGCGGGTTAGTCTACATGGAAGCCCTACCCAAAGACCCCTAGAGGGTTGTTATGTAATATAGAGGCTGCAAAAAAGTAAAAGTATAATGAATGTGGTTGCATACTGTAATTGGCTCGTTCTGTGTCAAACACTCAAGCATTTCTGCGGACGTAGAAGTGTACAGCTGCAAGCTCAACACTTCCGGATGAATGCCTCAACTCCGTATGTGGATTCGACGAAATGAAGCAAACTGTCAGGGCGGCCAGCCTAATAGGTCGGGCCGCCGCGCCCAGGGCTATGCCACCTCGGCCAGTCGACCGCCAGTCGACTGGGTAACCGATCCGGTCCGAAAGGTATGTTCTTGGCAGACCGGTAGTCTGACAAGCGGATCGGCTTATGAATTGCTAGCCCGTCACAAAAACGTTCCCCCACGGTGGCTCTGAAGCAGTAAACCCTATTACCTACTTACAAGGGTTCATACGTGTGGATATGAAGCATTCATCTAGACGGACGAAGACTGTATCCAGACGAATGCTTCAACTCCCCCCACATGAACACCTGCAGCCATGCTGTCAATGCTTTGCGGACCGATCTGCTACCCGACGATGCGCTCGTCCTCCTCCCGCTAGGCCCAGACAGTGAGCGGTCCAAGCGTCCTTCAGCTCATCATGCAAGAATGGCCTAGCTGGCCGAATGTCCTGCCCCATTCAGACACCTGTAACAGGAGCAAAACTCAAACCTAGCGCCGTGATGCATGATTCGCCGCCCACACCAACTATCGGCGAATTTCGCCGCCAGCCGGCGCACCCTCAAAAACGCCGTCCGCTGGTCGGTCCTTTCTCCTGGCGCGCACCGCCACTGCCCTGCGTCGTCAATCCTCCCTGAGGCAGTGCAATGGACAGCTTCGTCGAATTCGACAACCCGCGGACCAACGGCAGATGCATCGCCGAATCCGACGTCGCTGGCATTGGCGTACGTTGCCGCCCCACGCCGCCTCCACCGCCGATTTGCTGACGAGCCTGTGCAGGTTGTCATCTCGTTCATGGCGGCTTCGTTTCTCACAACTCTAGTCTCCGTATATGCAGGCCTCGTCGATGCGAAGCTCGGAAAGAGTCATGCCCCACTTCCAGACCGGCTCGTCCGCTGGCTCTCCAATGAGCGGCCCAAGCACAGCATCCGACGCCTCAGGTTCCGCCGCGTGCTCTTGGACCGTTCCATGGTCATGCTGGCCGACCAACAACTCATCACCGGCTTCGCAGTTCTCTTGAACGGCTTGGTCAAGAAGCGCAACATCGGCGATGCCCACTTCAACCTCGTCGTGCTGCTCAGCTGCTTGTCCAGCAGCTCGCATCTGGGCTCTTTGATTACCCTCAAAGAGTATCTGAACGAGCACAAGGCCGCTGCTTGGGGTCGCATTGCACTGATCATCACCTTCGCCATCATGGTCGCCGTCTCCCTAGACATCTCCGGCGCCTTCAAGCCTTTCTGGAACCTCTACGAGATGCTTGTTACCCCCTTGATCTGGGAGGCAAGCAAGGTCATCGTCGCAATTCTCTTCTACGTCATCCCTCCCGTCCTCATCCTCTATCCCTTCTGGCTCTCGATCGTCCAAGTCTCCCCTGGTCTGAGATCCGGCCTGGAAGCTCTCATCCGTCGGTACTCCCGCGTCTTCAATGCCTGGGCGAGCCGCAAATCACTGTGGCTTCGCCTCAAGCCCAAAGGCCCGGGCAAATGGCGCCGTTTTCTCAAGGTCCTGGAATGCGTGTTCTGGTTCCTGCTCTTCGCAAACGAATCCTTCGTCTTCGCCTTCCAGCTCACCTTCGCCATCCTCTCGCTGGTCTTCGTCTTGCTTCAGAAATTCGGCACCGCCCACGGCCAGACGCCGTGCAGTTTGAACATTGCCGCGGAGAATCAGTGGAGCTTTGGCCAGACCTTGCCGTTGCTCCTGCTCTTCCAGCCGTTCTTCGCCACCTTCGTGACGTATCTTGGTATGCCACTGCCGCAGTCTTTCCACAACCGTTTTGCTGACGTTCCGCAGAGTTGCGAGATGAGCTCAAGCAGGGCCGCATCCCTTCGTTCGAAGTCGAATCCATTGAGGTGACGCCGAGCATCAAGAGCTTTGATCCCCAGGCTGTCGTCATTCACCGACCTTCTGCGGACCTGCTCTCTGTTCCAAACTTGATCGCAAGCGGCGATTCTCGGCGGCTGAGCCTTCATACCGTCCCAGGAACATACGTTTACGACGACGAGGATCGGTCTGAAGAGAAGAAAGCGCCCAGAAGGAGCATTGGATAACTACATATCCGCCTGGGTTAGCATGGCCCTATTGTTACTTCGAAGCCGAGGAAGACTCACATCCGGGATGCATTCATCATCCCGTATAGCCCACGGTGGATTTCCGTCTGTTGTGTGTTGAACACATTGCAGCAGACCTGAGATACGCGATCGTCTGGAGCTGAAGCATTCATCCGGACGTATCCGGCGTGCGGCTATGTATACTTTTACGTCTGGATGGAAGCTTCAACTCCGAGCGTACAATTGGATCTCAAAACCGTGGCGCTGCCGAGAACGGGATGGACTAGGTATTCCTTTATAAGTTCCTTGCTATTAAGCTTGGTATAATCGACGAAGGGATCGGCGGCTAGTTCGGATGACCGTCAACCGATCTGGCTTGTCGGCGTGTACTTTTGGCGCTCTACGCCAGACGTTTCGGGGGCATGGGAAGGTGGAATTTTCGTCGTTTCTAAACTTCTGTGGATAGATGAGGAAAGATGGGACAATGGTGAGTCTGGTACCCTCATATATTCGCGCATGTGCTTCGCACTGCTGCTCCGCCACCTAAAATTTTCGACTAATCAGACACGTAGAATTCGCGCATAGCCAAAAAAGGCAGCTCGATACGGATTGTTCTGAAACACCTCATCGTATGAGTTGAGGTATATTCACAACGAAGTTTGCCTGGCGCTTCCGGTCATCCGCCTTGTTTACTAATTACTATAGAATTGTTGGACGCCTACGTAGTAAGCTCCAGACTTACCATCGCTCTAGAACCTGGATCTGCCTACCGTGCAGACTCCTTCCTTTCCGGAAACCCCGAAGCTAAGCTCTCTTTGAAAAAGACGGGAAAGGCTGCGAAACCAATAAGCAGTGTGCTCGGCTCAGCAAAGCCTCTTCATGGTCCTCCAGACACTCCCTCGCAATTGTCGGCTTCCTCCCCAGCGTGATCTCAACGAACGTATTCGGTGCCCACGCCATCTCATTCTACTCCTCATACTGAAAGAAATCCCACAAAATTTCCGCCTTCTCCTCCTCCATCCGCGGTGCATACTCCCTGAAAAACGCCTCCCGGTTCATGGCCCCCGCCACATCCTTGAACTACAGAAAACCGTGCCCATCGTAAAATTGCCCAATATACCTCTAATCATCCGACCGACAACAGAAGCCTCCCTCCCCGCCACCTCCGCAACAACCTCCAGATCAACGAAGAGAACGAGCCTTCTGCCCAAACGAGCTTTCTCCCCAATCCCCTCGCCACCCAGAAGTCATCGTCTGAAATCGTGGCTCCGCCATTCAACCACGTCACCAACAGCTCGCCCTCATCCAGAATCCCCTCAACCAACGGCCGCTGCATCGCCAGCCGCACCCCGCCATTCTCTCCCCCCGCTCGGTCTCGGGCATCCGCCGCATATGGGATTCGGGCCAGCTTGCGGATGGATGGCCGGGACCGCGGACGGGACGACGCGAGCTTCTCCTCGTCGGTGCCGCCGCGCACGGTGCAGGAGAAGATGTCTTGCTGCTGTCGACGGCCGCGGGGATGGATTGCTGCTGAGATGCGTGCGACATTTTCTGGGCTGCTGGGCGGAGTGCGTTGGGCGGTGTAGGACGTTGGCGAGTGAGCGGATGGTGGGGGCTGTGGTGCTGGAGATGGGGATGGATGCTTTTGGGTGGTGGTTTGGGGGTTGATGGGTTGTTGGTGGTGGGTGTGGATGGGGGCCGCTGGCGCGAAGGTTTGGGAGTGGATGGGTGGGTTTGCTGTGGTGTGGGGGTTTTTTCTTTTTCTTGTTGAGGTGGTCTGATAGCGTTGTTCGTGCTGCTCTCCATGAGAGCAGCATGATGCAAAGTTGCGGATAGACGTCCATCCGTAGGACAAGAATTCAACTACCGCTTATCACCGGTCATGGGGACTGCATTCCGGTTACCTCCGGAAAGCACGCACACACCGTAACGTCGAGAATGTCGCACCTCATGCAGGCTAGAGTAGCACGGTATCGACGGCTTGGCTATCACAGCACCGACCACTGTAGCTCACGTCGTTGCCGGGTAAAGTCTTCCCGGCTTCCCACGTATATAGGCCAATCGAACCTCTAAACCCACGTCTGGGTCCAGTATGCCATTGCCTTTTACGGAAGGTCTACCGTCCAAGTAGTGTAGTTGGGAGTGACGGCCCCGTTTCATTGGTCGTTACACTCGGCTCGTGAACTGGTAGTCCGCAAACTCGCAGCTTCGGCTCAGCCTACATATAAGCTGCGACGCTTGCCCATGCATTTTGAACACGTTCAAAACTTTGTCATCAGCTATAACGACCTCAAACTCCAAAGTTTAAGCTGCAGCAAGTCCTGCGTAGCTCCTCAAAAGTAAAGGACCACCTCCAGAAATGCAACCGTCAGCAGGCCAGACAGGTTAACATATATCCTGGTATGTTAACGGTTTCGTATGTCTCCAACACTTATGCTCCGGGGAAGACTTCGATGACAGAGCCTGGGAAAGGTTAGCCAGTGTAATATTAGATGAATTGCATATTTTCGGGTTACGGGTCGATGCGGAGAGGACTATTTTACTAACAAGTGTACCCAAGTCACCAACGAAAGGACATCAGACCTGTATTGTGAATATTGAGTCTGACTCTTTACCTGTACTCCGGCGTTCTACCGGCGAGCAAATCCAATGCGGCGGGGCTGTCGGTTGAGTTAGTCGCTTTGATAAACTACGGATCGTAGTCGCCGGGTGGGAATGGAGCTTTTCGAGAATTGCATGAAATATTCGCCAATGACGGTGAGGGGCGGATCCTGAGAGCGAGGTTCTCTAGTTGGGATCATCCTGTTGCTCCTTGATCTCATCACGCATTGTCCCTGACCGGGACTGTTCCGATCATGTTGCTGTTAATAGTCGTGCTCAGGGCACTCCATTCGCTGTTGGAAGGCCTGAGGGGGTCGGATGGCGCACAACGGCAATTGAATTTGCGGAAAAGACGGGACGGGAAATTGGCAGCAGGATTGCTGCTTGGAATTATAAAACGCCCCGTGTGGCTACCGAGCCAGTCCTAAATATAATAAGAGAAAACATTCCTAGGAGAGAAAAGGCTTATGGTCTAGAATACAATGCTTAATTTGCCATGAGTTCTAAATCTGTTCTTGCGCCATCTCATCATGTAGATACCTCGCTGCGCATTCAATTACAGCCCCGCTTAGAGGTCGAAGCTTTTGAAGTGGATGTAGCTGCTACATCTGAGACAAGTCACCTCGCGGGTTCCTCCGTGCCAGCCGCAGTGCGGACCCGGAGTGTGAAAGCTTATCAAGGCTCGTATCCTAGATTGCCAAGAGATGCCTACAGAGCTTGTTCAGCCGTCCTGTTTGAATGTTTCAGAACCATCTTATCGATATCCTTGTGAGTACAATCCTTACGTAGCTTGGGATGGCTGTCTTGTTTATTAAGCGGACATCCGGCCGCAGCTCGGCCTCCGACAGCCTGTGCAGCCCCGCGTAATCTGGATGCACTATGTATATCGATAAACAGGGCGACTTCGCAGCTTTTACCTAATTTGTTATAAGCTTATTTTCCGGTATCTTTGATTATATGCAGGTTTGAGGGAGCCTGGAGCTGGACCACCGTGGGCTCATTACTTCATATGGAAAGTCGACCCGCGGCACAGCTGAGGCCATAGTCCACAGGTATCCGGTCATCAGCGCAGAGGAAATGATAGCTGGTTCACAGTAGGAACTAAGTTTAGAAGACTGGTGCCGCATGATTTGCGAGATGCTTACTATAAAAAGAAGGTTGAGCCGCGGCGGATCCGACGCTACGCTAGTTTCCACAACCCTGACGGCGGTGACTGCGGCACAAAAAGGCCGCAGAGTAACAGAATACCTGCCTTTGCCCATTGTTGACACGGCTCGAATCAAAATTCACGTGGGTATCCCTGAACCTCATCAAATAAAGCTTGTACCTTAAAGCTTGTACCTCGTTCTCGCTAGCATTCAACTCAATGGCAAGAAGCACTCAAGCAATTGACGGCAAGAATATACTTCTCGCTCCAGGGAAAATTTTCAATACCTGCCTTAAGAAGAAGGATTGTCGGCGCGTGGGGACTATATTCTTTTGTAATATGCGTGCTCTCACTAAATGCTGTGAAGGCCCTGATGAGACACGGCAAATTTGGGTGTCTTGTGGTCATCCTGGGCTATGGAGAAGAAGTGCATAGCCTCTGATCATTTGACTGCCTAGTGCTAAGAAACTTCCTTGCATATAGTCTTGTTTGTGCGGTATCTTTTGCGTATGACTGTGCTGGTCGGGTATATAAGGTGGAAGGTTGCTGCAGTTTGAACATGGTCATCTTCATTTCATTCATTTCATTCAGAAGTTCGATGAACGCAAGATGAAAATTTCCTACCCCGCCGTTGTCTCTCACATTTCGATCACTCTGATCTTTTTTTCTGGCCTCGATGTCGTCTGGTCTGCTGCCCCAAACCCAAATCTTGGCCTGAAAGGGTATCATCGGCCGGGACGGTACCACAATCTTAAGGAGCGCGCCGACAGCCCGTCGTGCGCTTCCTCAGCAGCCCCGTCCATTTCTGCTCCTAAGAAGAACATTTGGGGTGGTCTTACGGATGAAGAAACGACGGCTGTTACTCAATGGCTTCTGAACCAGCAGTCGTTGAACCTCACTTCTGGTGATCAAGCTGGTGATTGGGACAATTTTATCGTATGTTTCTTCAGCCACCTAAGCCTTATTTCGAAATTCCTAATGGTGGCAGCTACTCGTCGAGTTGATGCATCCCAACAAGACAGATGCGCTTGAATACTTGGATACCACCAACGCCACCGCACCCCGACGCTACGCTCATGTCATCCTGAACTATCGCGCCACCACGGATCCATATTACCAGGATATCCTTGTTGGACCACTTCCAGTCCAGAATGGCACTACCAAACACGAGCCCTTGACCTATCCATACACAAGGAAGACGGATGGACGTGTCCGCGATCTTAGCGGAGACGTCAGAATTGGCACATGGGTCGCTAACATCACCTCCTCGATTGCGGATATAACTCTCGCTCTCTGGAATGCTACCGCAATGGGACTTCCCAACGACACTGTGCGCGTTGGTGTGCAAGACCCGTTGTGGCAAGACGACGGGCTCATTTACTGGTATCAGTTCTGGGGTCAAGAAACCCCGGGGTTCCATGACCAAACCCTTCTACCTCTTGGGCTCTATTTCTCGGGAAATCTCACGGGCAGAGATCCTAGCCTGTGGACATTCCAGGGTTGGTTTGTACGTGGTTCTTAGGGGAAGCGTGTGCACTCGTTACTAATCACCGTTTTTAGTACAACAATGTTTTTTACGAGACCACTGAAGACTTCCGAGCTGCTTTCTTTTCTCCCGGGTTTGAAAAGTTGAAGCCAAACATTGGCGGCACCTGGTCGTCAACAGGTCAAGACGGACCCATCCCTGCACTTGACAAGCTCCCTCCACCTGCCCAGGTGGCTCTCGGAGGTCCCCGATGGTCTGTAGACGAAGGTCAAAAATACGTCGAGTGGATGGACTTCGGTTTTTACATGGCGCTTACCCGCGATACTGGCTTGCGCCTCTTCAACATCAAGTACAAAGGGGATCGCATCATCTACGAGCTTGGTCTTGAAGAGGCACTTGCACATTACGCTGGGAATGACCCGGTCCAATCTGGTACATCATTTCTGGACAGCGAATTCGCATTCGGACCAAACAGCAGGCCGCTGGTCCCGGGTTACGATTGTCCTGCGTACTCAACGTTCCTGAAGAACGGTAGCATTTGCCTTTTCGAAAGCACTGCCGACTACCCAATCCAGCATCACATTGCCGGCTCGTATGTCAGTGCCACGAAGAACGTTCTGTTCACCGTCCGAACTATCGGAACTATGGGCAACTACGACTACATGTTTTCCTATAGCTTCTACATGGACGGCAGCATTAACGTAGACGTTCGTGCTTCGGGATACATTTTATCGGCTTACTGGGCCCATAACGAGGAGTACGGTTTCCAGATTCACGACGCGCTGTCCGGATCGATGCACGACCACGTATTGAACTTCAAACTGGACATGGACGTCCTCGGCACAGCCAACACACTGACAAGCACATCATTCGTACCGGCAACCGTGGAGTACCCCTGGTCCAAAGGCAAGGCGCGTAATACCATGAAGCTGGCCAGAGATACTATCAGCAATGAGGATCAGGGCAAGCTTTTCTGGGGTGACAACTCGGCCACACTCTGGACGGTTGTGAACCTCGATGAGACCCGGTACGGGAACCCGAGGGGATACCGTATCATGCCCTCCACCAGCGCCGTGCACTTGACTGTGGAGAACAGCAGCAATCTGGCCAACGCCGCCAACTGGGCTAACCACGACTTTTTTGTTACGAAGCGCAAGGACACCGAACCACATTCTGCGTATCCAAGAAACTCCCAGGATGTACACAATCCACCGGTGGACTTCAACAAGTTTTTTGATGGAGAGGACCTCACGCAGGAAGATCTTGTTGTTTGGTTTAATTTAGGCATGCATCATGCTCCGCACACAGGTATGCTTTTGCCAACTTCTCATTTCGGGCAACAGAAGCTGATACTTTATGCAGGTGATCTGCCCAACACAGTCTTTACCACCGCTCATGCTGGCTTGTCCATATTGCCTTTTAACTATCTTGCTGGTGACCCCAGCCGTGAGACGGTCAATATGGTGCGGATTGACTTTGGTCGAAACGCCACTCGAGTCAACACCTTCGGCCAGGGACAGCCGAGCTGCGCGGTCGATCTCAACGCCCTGGAACCTGACCTGAGTAGCTATACCGGTCGCGTTTGAATGGGGCCTATCACGTCTGATCGAGCCGAGCGTTTCCAGGGAGCTGTATTCCACGGAGTAGCAACGCGTACCACAATGGAATGACCTTCTCTTGAAAGTTCAGCTTACCGATTGAATACTCTTTACGGTTTTTGAAAAGGCGTCTACTAATTTCGCTGCCGGTGCGAAACCTACGCCATCCGCGTGCCATTACGAGGCCGAATCCAGTGATTCGCTCATGGTGTTGGAGCTGTTAAGGGGCCCTCCTTCTTTTCGTTCTTAGTAGTGTTATAGCTTTTGAGATGCGACTGTACATATGGAGTTGAAATATTCATCCGGATGTCAAGTTAAGGACTCGGGAGTCAAAATAGTAGTCACCTTTGAAAACCCAGATGAGGGAAAAAGTGCAATGTGAAATTTGTGCGTCCTGAAGAACAGCAATATGTACACGCAACAAACGAATGACGTATCCGCTCAAATCCTTCACCAAACTATAGACATGAGAAGCCAGCCCTGTCCAAGCTGCTCACGGGCAATCATCAACCCCATTGTTCGTGTAGATGCAGTAGCTCGAAATGCCGCTCCCCAACTTCGACGGCTCATCCCCATCATCATTGCCCTCATACCACGCGCAAATAGTGCTAACATCATCGGCGCAGGTGCCGGAGATGGTGGCGGTGTCGCCGTAGTTGGAGTTGACGCCGGCCAGCATGCTGCCGTCGACGGCCCAGACGCCGGACATGGTGACGGTGCGCTTGTACTGGGTGCCGCAGTTGCCGCAGCTGCGGTAGACCTTGCCGAAGTCCTCGGCGTAGAAGTCCTTGATGGAGACGGTGCCGCCGCCGTTGTGCTGGATGATCTTGTCGTCGGCGTGGAAGGCGCCGCCGCCGACGACGTAGGACGTGCCCGAGGTTTGCTTGATGGTCAGCGCGTCTGAGGGGGGTGGATGAGTGAGTTAGCGTCCGTTTTTCCTCGTTCATTCTTGCGCCGGCTGGTGGGTGCTGGTCACTCACCCTCGCAGACATCCTCCCACCAGACGTTCTGGATGGTGCAGGGACCCAGGCAGTGCACGCCCTCGGACTGCTTCGCGCCGATGATGACGTTCTTGAGCGTGCCGCCCGACGCGACCAGGAAAACGGCATCCTTGTCGCCGCCCTCGGTCTGGCCGCCGCACGCGGTGCCGCGGTCGTACTTCTTCATCCCACCGTCGAAGGTGGTCACCGTCGTCGCGCTGGGCAGCACGACGTAGCCCGAGGACGCGGGCATGACGTTGGTGGCGAAGCGCTTGTTCAGCACCTTGGTCGGCGGATCCAGCGGCGTGGCTACGACCGCGCCGAGGGATGCGGCGAGCAGCACGAAGAGGGTTGGGAGCTGCATTGTTGGGCGATTGCTGATAGGGGATTGACTCCTGATCGGACTCCCGATGGGTTCGTCGCTCTGAGACGGATTGGAATCTGCTTGTCGGATTGATCACGTCAACTGCAGAGCGGTTTGCGCAAGCTATATAGCAAACTCCGCGCCCGCCGAAGCAACGACGGAGAAATTCCTTGCGGTCGAGCAGCGCGCTGGCGTGTTGCCAAGCGTTGCTTGAGATTGAGACAAGCCGCAAAGACTAGGGGAAGTCGTTCAAGCGCTGGACGCAGTCGTGGCTCCTTTTCAATTTCCACCAGCCAGCGCTGTTTCCTCGTCCTTCCGCCCTTCTCCGCGTATGTGGGTGGAGAATCCGGTGGCCGGGCAGAGCGCGTTGCTGATTAGCATTCGGCTGGCGTCATCCATTGTGGGAAGGTCAATATGGAGAAATCGGGGAGTTGAGGTGGCAGAGCCGAAACAACCATGTGAAAAGGGATCGATTCCCGTTCCTTCCAGCACTTCCGCCGGAGCCCTCAGAAGCTTGGCGCGGGCTGGAAGGACTCGGTGATAGTGGATTGCTGCTCAGCGGTTGTTGGGCTGCCGAAAGAGTACCCCACAGCCGAGGCTTGCGTGCGCTCTGTTGGTCTGGGGTAAGTTCCACCAATGCCGGGGCCGCTGCATGCACAGCACGCGCAGGATAAGGAGGCCTTGGCACATCTTGGCCCACTCCTTCCCCGCCGCATTGCTCCGTTTAAGACCTCTTGGCTGGCCCGTTGCCAAGCCCAAGCGTGCAGTGTGACCATCGGCCGTCTCGGGATAGCAATGTACCGGCCCGACGCGAGGGCAAGCAGCTGCGGGGCGGAAGCACTGGTACCGTCCAGTGGCTGGTCGATGTATCTATCTTCGGCCCTTTCCATCCAATAAGCACTCGAGCTGTACTTGTTGAGCGTGCCTCCTGGATGGAAGGTGCTCATCCGATTCGCTGTTTTGTCGGAGACAAGCTCAGCAGGGAGTAGTAGCACGCTGAACGCTTCGCATTCAAACAGCTAGAATGGAGATTTCATCCATATATAGCATCCCCACGTGTCTTGAATACAGGCTTGGAGACAGGCAAAGTTTAGTTTGCATCAGGTGGAGGAGGCTCCCCGGTTCCAAAAGCCGGGAAGAAATCGAACCCGAGGGACCCATCCACGGACACCATCGAATTGTCCATTCCCAGAGTAAGCCAGTCCGTCCAGTCGTCAGAGAAGCCGACCGCAAACATCGGGTCAAAGATGCTTCCCGTTCCTGCAGCACTCGCTTGGCCCGGCGTGGCGGCGGCGGGATTCGCGTCATCCGCTGGCAGTACATTAACACCGTCGGTGGCAGGTTGGGAAGCGGCCGCCGCGCTCCTCTCTGCATTGCTTTGGTGTGATCCTGTTCGGTTCGCGCCTGCACCGGGCCGGAGCTTTTGGATCAAAAACCCCAAGCTTGCCGTGTAGCGTGCCAGGGCGTGTACGTCGTCGATCACGGCCCGATCCAGAGCATCAGATGTTCGGCTGAGGAGATCTATCGTGCGAGTATCTGGCTCTGCACGTAAGCCGGATCCCTGGACGAGGACTTAGCAGCGCGTCGCATTAACGGGGATGGTCTTCCAGGATACCTTCAGCAATAGAGTTGCCGATGTCAAGATCCAGGTCATTGAAGTGAACGGGATGAACTTGAGGAAGCCTTCCCGGTCCAGGTCCAAGCTGCATTCGAGGGCGGAGACGCTGGCTTTGACAATCTTCAGGGTGTAAGCGATAGGGGGGATGCGTGCATGGTTCTTGCAAGCGGCATACCTCTTCAACCAACAGCAGATCGCGGCGACTCCGCTCAGAGCGCAACATCTCTACTACGCTCAGCCCCTGCGGACGATAAGCGCGTTCGAACTGGTCGATTCTGACGGCCCGGCTCGAGGCGCCCTGCAGGCGCTCTATCAGAGCTTGAAACGCGATGGCGTGTAGATAAGTCCGTATATTGTGATACTGAATCTCGACCGTTTTCCGGAGAGCTGCTGGGCCTACGCGATGCTGTCAGCAACACGGGCGGGAGACTGAAGGGAATGGCATTGCCGCACCAGAGACGCGTTGAAATTTGTTCCACCAATCACTCAGTATCTCTGACAGACTTGCAACCATCTCGGGATGTCGGTCGGCGGCGATGATGCCCTTGGTCGATGCAAGCGAGGCGTAAAGGGTATTCTCAACCAGACGGGAAAGACGGTAGAGCTCTGCTCTGCTACTGCGAAGTGCGGCACATGTACCGCCGCCAGCGTACTCGTCTGCCGAAGCGCTGGATGGCAGTGGGAGTTTCAGAAGCGAGCTGCGCCCCAAACGGAATGCCACCTCCCACGCCAGAGGGATGAGCAAGTCCCTGATGCGGGCTCGGCGTTGAACGTTGGTGGTGGCTCGCGGAGGGCCATCTCTGGCCCTGCTGACACCTTCCACCAGGCCGATTTCGTCTGCCAAGTTGACCGCATGGCCCAGGAGTCGCCTGAATGGGAAAGTGAGCATTTGATCATCAATAGAGGGGAAACAATGGTCGTGACAAAGCAGACTCAACCTACCATGATGCCGAGTTCAAGCGGCGCGTTAGGACGAACGCCCTTTTCGTCTCGTCATCTGGGGTCGGAACGTAGTTAGCAGTGCGCTGGAAAGGCGAAGGGATGAAGAATATGTTTCTGTATACCTATAAGTGTGTTATGGCTGGTCGACGGGTCACCAGGATCCACGCCCCACATGTTTGCATTGCCCGCGATTAAGCCCTGGTTCGGCATGATATCCATGGGTCGTGGACGCTAAAGCACATCAGCCATGCCACCGCGGATGCACGTCAAGAAGCGCACCCATTCGACAAATAGAAGGATGCTCTCCATGGTGGCCAGGATCCGATTCTCCCGGCCAGAATCATCTTCGATGCCCCAAAGCGACTGTTGGATGCTGGACTGTGCTTGCTTGAATAGGAGACTGTGCACCTCGTGTGCCCGGGAGCTTGCGGCAGTTCCCTCAAACCATGCATATCGCGAGGCCACGGTGAGAATGGCGGTACACAGGATTGGCTCCTCGACGATCAGCGTCTTGCGGCGCGCAGGATCCCGATACGTCTCGTCTACCACCGGAAACAGCGGCTCCATCCTGTCGAAGAAACTGCACGCAGTGGGTGAGACTGGCAACGGGCAATTGGAAGGGACGCACGCACCATTGCAGAAGAAACTCAGCTTCACTCGGCGTCATCCACCTCTCCCTGCACAGCTGGAAATCACCCCAGTCCGAGAGGTCACAACTCCGTAGTCCCTGGCCCAGCTCCTCCTGCTGGCTCGTCGCATGAGGCGGGGCACTCCCAGCGTCGTCCGCCGCAGCCGCCGGCACGTCAGGCAGGCCGCCCCCAAGCTGCCGACCATCCTCACCACCACTCCCGCCCTCCAGCGCCTCCTCCAGCCCCCTCAACGGATCCTGCAGCCCGAACCTCCCACTACTCGCCTGCGCCGCGGCCGCCTCCGCCTCCGCCTCCGACAGCGGCACCGGCACCGGCACCCCCACAGACGGCACATCACTCCTCCTTACATCATCCCCGCCCGCAAGCCCGTCCGCTACAATCAAAAACACACAATCGTCAGTACTCCGTACCCACTACCCCCCACATACCACGTGGGCGACGAAACGAAAAAGGGCAAAGCAAAGCAAAGCAATACGCACACCTCTCCCGCGCCCCCCTCCGTCCTCCTCGTCCCCCCCTCCCCGCACCACTCCTCGGCGGCCCAAACACGCAATCCAACCTCGACCGCCTGCACCGCGCGCACGGCGGCTGCGGATCATCCGGCGAGCCCAGCTGGCAGCGCACCTTCTGCTCTTTGCACGCGAGGCAGGCCTGGTAGTTGCGGCGGGGGCGGGGGCCCCGGGGGGTGCGGGCTGGGCCGGCCGCCGCTGGTGAGCTGCTCGACATGCAAGGGGTGAGGCGGTGGCTGGTTCTTTTTTTTTTGGGTTGGGCGGTTGGTCGAGCGAGTGGGTGCGATCGATCCGATGGGAGCCGGTGGTGGACGAGCTGCGGGCGCTGCGGAGCGCCGGAAGCCGTCTGTGCGCGGGCGGTTGGGCTTGGCTGTGCGGAAAGGTGTGGGTGGCCGGTTGCTGGGCTGTTGGCGGCGGGGGTGGCCGGCAAGGATTTATGTGAGGTTGGCGGGGTGGTGTCGTGTAAGCCTTGCAAGACAGGCGTTCGACACGAAACTTGACACTGTGCTGCCATTTCCTCCATGGCAAACTCATCACGAAAGCATCTGCTTGGGGACGGTAGTTGCGAGCAATTGCTCCTCTAAACCTGGGAGTAGCAGGGCCGCACGGCCGTCTTCCGAGTCGAGCCGACACATACCGGATGCTGTACGCGTCTTCAACACCCGGCGAAGGGCAAAAAATCAGTTCCTCTTTGGAGCTCTGCCACTCACCTATCGACACCCTATCGCTTCTGCATCGCATCTATGCTGTCACCATATACTTGTTCTGAAGCAACAATTGCTCAATTCAAAGGCCGGAACAGCGGCAACTGAAAAGAGCGTCGATCTGAAAACCCCTTCACCCGCTCTTCCTGCGCAGTCCCACCCGCATGTGGCCCTTGCCTCCCCGATTCGCCCTGAAGTAGTATGGCACAAATTTCAATACATTTCCCGCATCGTATTCTTCCGTACTCGTACTATGCGGCATTGCCATGTGGGCGGGTTTCTTCAGGAAGGAGACGCCGCCGTGCGCGGTGAGAGAGACGTACTTCTCCTTGGTGATCGGGTCTTCCTCGAAGGTCTCCGTGATCTTGCAAGTTGGGTCAAAGACGAGCGACTGCATGAATTATCAGACCCAATTCTGCACCAGTTGAGAGCGGAGGTCCATCTTACCTTGAAATGATCTTCAACCCAGGGGTTGTCAATGTCTTCAACGCAGTACACGATAGGACCTCGTGCCAGAGCGACAACGTCCTGGTTGGTGTACGGATGTGGTCTGATGACACGCGGCCGCAAAGGAATGTCCAGCTGGAAACGAGGATGGTCTTTCACCCACTCCGCTGATAGAGAAACATAGCCGTTGACAACTTCTTCGCCAGACAATCCCGGTGTTATCTGCCATCAACGTTAGCGTAGAGTTACTGCGGAGAGATGCAGGATTGACTGACCTGCCACTCGGAAGCCCAACTCGGGATTCTGAGCTTCAAATCAACAGAAACACCCTCTGCAGCCTTTACTTCGAAGCTGACCTTGCCATCGTACGGCCACTCGGACTCCTGCTTGACCGTGATGGCATCCGAGTCTCCAACCGGTACCGTGAGCGTGGCTGAGCCGTACATGTGCACAATCACCGAAACCGCGGTCTGTTTCTTGCCAACACTGCTCGTCCAGAAGTAGCCTCCCAGGTAACCCAGCAATCTTGCCACATTCGGAGGGCAACAGGCGCAGGTGAACCACTCGGATCGCTTGGACAGGTCGGTGTCGCTGGAGGCCAGTTGGTTGACGTATGTAAACGCCTTGCCGTCGGCCGACATTCCGGTCAAGACGGCGTTGTAAAAGCTGAGCTCGAGCACGTCCGCAACGCCTCCATCAAGTTTCAGCTGCCGAAACATCAGCATTATCCATGGAGAAAAAAAAATCCGCGAGACTGCCACTGCTTACCCCCAGAAGCCGCTCCGCAAGCATCATAACGCCAATCGACGCACACGTCTCCGCATAACACCCCCCCTCGTCCGTCCCCTGGGGCAGAAAATAATCAATCCCAAACCCCTCCCACTGCTTGACCGCCCCAATCCCCCCAGTCAAATACATCTTCCTCTCCACCATATTCCCCCAAAGCCGCCTCGCCGCCTCCCCGCACCACTCACCCCCCACCCCGCAAACCCCCGCCAGATCCGCCACACCCGTCAAAAGATACATCGCCCGCACCGCATGCCCCTCCACCTCCCGCTGCTCCTTGATCGGCGCCTGCGCCTGCTGGTACCAATAGCTCCGCCCGACCGGATAGTACGCCGGCCGCTCGTTGACCCGCTCCCCCCTCCTCTCCGCCTCTTCGTCGTAGTAATGCCCCCCCGTCCCGCTGCCCCGCTCCTCCAGGAAATACCGCGCTAGTTCTAGGTGCTGGGCGTTGCGTGTGCGCTTGTAGAGCCGGATTAGCGCGAGCTCGATCTCCGGGTGGCCTGGGTAGCCGTGCTGTTGGTTGGGGGCGGTGCCGAAGCGGGTGTGGAGGAGGTCGACGTATTTGAGGATGGGGGTGAGGAGTTTGCCGGAGTGGAAGAGGTTTTCGTGGGCGAGGGCTGCTTCGATGAGGTGGCCGGCGTTGTAGCTGGATGGGGGGTTTTCTTTTTTGAGCGAGTGATTCGGGGAGTTGTTTTGTTTGGTGGGGAGGGAGGATGTGCTTACAGTTCGTGCAGGTCTCGGAGGTTGGTGAAGCGTTTGTCCGGCTCGACGACGGTGAAGTGGATGTTGAGGTAGCCGTCTGGTTGCTGCGCGGAGCTGATCATGTCGACGAGCTCGTGCACTGCGTTTTCGATCTCCGGACTTTTCCGTTCTCCGAGAAAGTAACAGGCTCCTTCTATCCACTTTGCTACGTCTGAGTCCCAGAACAGGTGATTTGGGACGGGTGGGACGTTGGGCTCGTCCGAGTACGACGAGTGCCATTTGAGCTTGAACGCATCATAGCGGCCTGTGGTCTTGAGGACGTTGAGCTGATAGAGTAGAGTGTTCTGGAAGACCACTTCCCGCTTTCGCCCGCAGAACGAATTGGGATCGAAAGTAGTGTTGACGAAAGTCGTCTGCGGGTTTGGAGCACAGTCTGCCATGATTCACGGCCCGCATGTGAGGAAATCCGAGTGTGCCACAGAATAGAGAGCAACCTGAAATAACTTGCCTTGGCTTACATATGGTATCCTGATAACAGGCACACGGCCCACACCTCGGCTGACCTGCTGCAATCATCTTCGGAACCAATCTACATTGGGCATATGTTGAAGCGACTAAAGCGAGCGGCGGATTGTGCACGGGTCGGCAGATACACCTTCGCCGGGTAAGGGGGAGGGGCGAGCCCAGCCCACCGCCGAAATACCCCGCGTTCGGGGGCCCCGGTCACTCCACACTCTGAGGCCCAAAACTCCGGTGGGCTGGCTCCATGTGGCGTCCTCTGGTCGTGCGCGGCCCTTGAGGACGGCACGACCGACTGCACGCAAGTGGCCAGAGCATGACCTGTTGTAGCCTCGCGGCCGGGATGTGGGCAGTCAAGCTTTCATAAATAACTGCGGAGACGATCTTCCGTGGGATAGACGAGTTCGTGGAGAAGAGCGTTTCCTGTTATCCGTCTGACGACTCTTCGAAGGACGACGCGCTTGCCCAAATGAAGATCTTGGACAGGTTCCTCCCGCCCGGGGACCGCTATGCGGCTCTGATGCTCTATGGCATGGTCTTTGCGACCTGCTTCAACGGGTACGATGCCGGAATCATGACAGTCATTCTGGCGGACAAGCAGTTTACCGCCTACTACGACGTGGATGCCAATCGCCAAGGCGTGATCGCGACCATACCGTGGGCTACAACCGGTCAGTGAAGGAAGGCTTGGAGGCAGCGGTGCTTGCTAATGTCGAGATAGGCCTCGCGCAGATGTTCGTCGGCGGGACGCTTGCGAACCTTGTGGGTCGACTATGGGCACTCCGACTATCCATCTGCCTCATGTGCATTGGAGTGTAAGAGATGCAGACCACCATATCTGCCACCGTGGGCTGACTTGTAGCAGAGTCGTACAGGTTGTTCCCAACACGTACGGCGTCCTCGTCCTGGGCCGTCTCATCACGTAAGCCATCCTCTCGTCAACATCAGACGTGAGCTCACCAGCACCAGCGGCCTTGGCTTTGGCTGCGTCTACATCGCCACGAACCTCTACGTGGCCGAGTGCTCGCCGGCAAAGCTGCGCGGAAGCTTCGTCGGAACGGTCTCGCAATTCGGGTACCAGCTCGGGACGCTGATCGCCTTCTGGGCCGGGTACGGCATGTCGTTCCACAAGTCGCCGTACAACATCGCGTGGCGGGTGTCGAACGTCATCCAGATTCCGATCGGCCTCTCGTTCGTGGCGCTGTCGTTCTGGTACCCCGAGAGCCCGCGCTGGCTGCTGGAAAAGTACCCGGACACGCCCGAACGGTGCCTGCGCAACCTCGCCAAGATCCGCTCGGGGACGCCAACCGACGAGAAGGTGCAGGCCGAGTTCCACGAGATGGTCGCGGCGCACGAGTTCCGCAAGAGGTTCGCGCCGGGCTACATGGGCCTGTTGCGGAGCGCGGGCTTGCGCAAGCGGCTCCTGTACGGCTTCTACGCCACGGCGCTGCAGCAGGTCGGCGGCATCGCGGCCGTGACCATGTACGCGACGCTGATCTACCAGTCGCTGGGGTGGGACGGCGGCAGCCAGGCTCTCGCCATCAACGGCATCCAGGCGGTGCTGCAGCTGTTCATCGTGCTTGTCAACACCTTCACGGTCGACCGGTTTGGCAGGAAGGCGCTGCTGATGGCGGGGTTCGCGATCCAGTCGCTCGCGCTGCTGGTGCTGTCCAGCCTGACGACGTCGTTCCCGGACAACGGGAACAAGGCGGCGGCGGTGGTCGAGGTGGCGATGCTGTTCATCGTCGGGCTCACGTACTGCTGGTCGAACGGGCCGATCGCGCCGGCGATTGCGTCCGAGATCTTCCCGCAGCACGTGCGGGACAAGGCGTTTGGGCTGAGTCTGCTGGGCCAGACGGCGTGCCTGCTGGCGCTGACGCAGCCGTGGCCGCGGTTCAACGACGAGGTGGGGCCGAAGAGCTACTGGCTGCTGTTCAGCCTGAACGTTGCGGCGCTGGTGAGTCCTGGGCAGGCGCGGAGCGGAGGGAGGGAATGCACGCTGACAGGAAACAGATATCGGTGGTCGTCATCCTGCCGGAGACCAAGGGCATCTCGCTGGAGCGCATGGACAGGATCTTTGGTGAGGTGGACGCCGTGTCGGCGGGAGAGACGGCGATGGACGAGAAGGCGGAGGAGTCGCAGCGGTCGCCCAGCACAGCGAAGAGCGCGGACGCGACGACGCGCATTGACCGGGTCTAATCTGTTGTGGGAAGTTATGTGTGGCGTGTTCCATGAGACGCAGCTTGACAAGACTATGTGCAGGAGCCAAGGTCATCGTCAGAATGCAAAGTGAAGGTCATCATCAGAATGCAGAGTGCTTGCAGTGCTCCAAATCTCAATTGAGACGTTTCTTGCAGACGTGCGAACGCAAGGCTGCGATGGCGAAGTGAGGTAGTGAGGTAGTGAGGAAGTGGGGGAATGAGTAGTGAGGTAGAGAGGAAGTGAGGTGGTGAAGTGGATAGTAAGTAAGGCAGTGAGGCAATGAGGCAGTGAGGCAATGAGGCAGTGAGGCAGTGAGGCAGCGAGGCTGTGAGGAATTGAGGCAGTGACGCAGTGAGGTAGTGACGCAGTGAGGAAGTGAAGTAGTGAGGAAGTGAGGAAGTGAGGTATTGAGGCAGTCAGGAAGTGAGGAAGTGAGGTATTGAGGTAGTGAAGAATTGAGGCAGTGAGGTGGTGAGGCAGTGAGGTTGTGAGATAGTGAGATGGTGAGGTAGTGAAGAAGTGAGGTAGTGAGGTAGTGAGAGTGAGGTAGCAGGGCACTTAGTGGGGCAGATACTGCCGGGGATCCCCCGTGGCTGGCCCGCTTGGCGTCTGGCACAGGAGACGCGCCCTCCACCCGCCAGGCACGAGTGCGACAGGCGGAGCTGCAGCATGCCGAACGGCACCTATCCCAAGTCGCCCAGGTCCATCCATGTGCCGCCCTCCAACGTCCAGCCGTGGACCCCCCGCGCCCGCTCGTGGCGCCGCTCGCGCGTCCTGACCCTCGCCGCCGCCGCCGTCCTGCTGCTGCTCTGGCTCAACCGCCGCCGCGACCCGCCGCCGCCCGCCCAGCGCCTGCCCAACGGCCTCCGCGACGACGCCGTCGACTGGTCGCGCTTCGCCTACTCCCAGTACGCCACCAATGGCGCCTACCTGTGCAACTCGGTCATGCTGTTCGACCAGCTGCACCGCCTCGGCAGCCGCGCCGACCGCGTGCTGTTCTACCCGGACGAGTGGGACACCGACGTGGCCGACTCCAAGGACCGCGACAGCCAGCTGCTGGTGCTCGCCCGCGACGCCCTCGACGTCAAGCTGGTGCCCATGAACATGCAGAGCGTGCGCGCCCAGGGCCACGAGGACGACGAGGACCTCGAGACGTGGGACTTCAGCATCAACAAGTTCCTCGCCTGGAACATGACGCACTACGACCGCGTGCTGCACATCGACTCGGACGTCTCGCTGCTGCAGCACCTCGACGACCTCTTCTTCCTGCCCGACGCCCCCGTCGCCATGCCGCGCGCCTACTGGGAGCTGCCGCACACCCGCAAGCTGACGTCGCTGATCGTCCTGCTCAAGCCGTCCGCCCCCGAGTACGAGGCCCTCATGCACGCCGCCTTCGTCTCCGAGGGCTCCATCCGCAAGTTCGACATGGAGCTGCTCAACGACCGCTACCAGGACTCGGCCCTGGTGCTGCCCCACCGCCAGTTCTCGCTGCTCTCCGGCGAGTTCCGCCAGCAGGACCACTCCATGTACCTGGGCAGCGAGGACGAGCTGTGGGACCCCGACGACATCCTCAACAACGCCCGCCTCGTGCACTTCTCCGACTGGCCGCTGCCGAAGCCGTGGATCATGTGGCCCAACAAACTCCTGGCCGACATGCTGCCCAAGTGCCGCATCAACCCTGGCACTGCCCAGGAGCGCGGCTGCGAGGACAGGGAGATCTGGAAGGCTCTGTACGAGGATTTCAGGGCCAGAAGAAAGGTGCGTCTCGGCCCCGTACGTGCCGTCATTGCGTCCAAGACTGACAAGACTCTTTTCCAGGACGTCTGCAAGCTGCTCAGCGTTCCCGCCCCGCAGTGGCCTCCTCCGCCGAAGATGAGCAAACCGAAGTCGGAGCCCTCGAAGCCGCAGCAAGCTCGCAAAGAGCCACAATCAACGCCGTAGATGAACCGCTCAATACGTGAGCGTTGGAGCCGGCCCTGCACCACCGGAGTTTTTGAAAGTTGCGCGCCATCGACCTCATTGTGGCTTCATGCTCGAGCTGGACAGCCCGACGGGACATCGTTACCTGATATTGGGACTTCCGCTTCGAGAAAGCGTCCGCGGTCAGGTGCCGCGAGCGGCCGGCACTTTGAGCCCGCGCTCCGTATTGCAGGTTGCAAGCGAAAAGAGCGGTGGGAGAGATGCAAACCTCCGGTGGGCTGCGCCACCAAATTTAGTAGCATGTCCGCCTGTGCACGGGGCACCGCGCAGAAGCCTGCCACCATGCGGAGATTGCGGGGAATGCAGGAACCCAGTAAACGCTCAACGCGGGAGGGTTGGCCGCTGCAACTGCTCAGGCACGACAGCCTGGCCGTACTGCGCTGCCTTGTTGTTGCTCGCAGAAGGACCCGTTAATGTCTTGACTCATTGTACAGGAAGCCGCCCTCTCCTGATGATCATACGGGCGTGTATGGATACCTCGTACTAGATGTGTGGATATGTTTTATATTGTACAGCCAATGTAACAACTTTTTAGACTGTTTCCTGCAAACAATACCCTGATCCCGGTCCGGTGGGCTCTTTAGCAAGACCCGTGTAGGGCTCGGCCCTGAACTCACTCTCGTTTGTTCCCTTCCGTTTCTTTCCATATTTAAATCCGCCTCTGCCTGACAGCTACAGCTGCTCCCGGCCACTCCATCGGCGCCACCTCCAGCCAGCAAACGCCAAAATGCGGCACGTCGCGCTCCTCTCGGCCTGTCTGGCTAGCCTTGGCCTTGCAAAGCCAATCGCTGACGTCGAACTTGACAAGAGAGCCACTGATACCGCCGTCGTGAATCTTGCCAACAACACCGGCAAGCCAAGCCACTACGCCTCCGGCGTCCTGTACGGTATTCCCGACACGGCAAATCAGATCCCAGACCACTTTTACACCGACATTGGCTTCAACTACAACCGCGCTGGTGGCGCGCAGGTTGCATCGCCCGGTCGAGGCTGGATCTGGAATGAGTACCCGGTAAGCCGCGGATGAGAGAATTCGTGGAATACATTCAATTGTGCTCATCTCTGACCTGTATGCCAGGCTCGCTTCGCCTCAGCACTGTCCAACTACAAGACCACGCGCAAATACGGCGGCACCTTCATCCTCCTGCCGCACGATGTCTGGGGCGCGGACGGAACCCAGAACTCATCCGCGCCGTACCCCGGCGACAACGGGGACTGGAGCTACTACGACGCCTACCTCGACAGACTCTTCTCCGACATCAAAGCCAACGGCATGACCGAGGGCCTCGTCTTCGACATCTGGAACGAGCCCGACCTCACCGCCTTCTGGAACCGCGACCAAGCCCAGTACCTCCAGATGTGGGGCCACACCTACTACCGCGTCAGGTAAATCCTCCATCCCAGCCCGCCCGACACACCGCACGCTCACAGCCCCATAGGCAGGCCCTCCCCAGCGTCCTCATCTCCGGCCCTTCCAGCGCCAACTACCCAACCACAAACCCCACCTGGTGGACCGCCTACATGACCTTCATCTCCACCAACGCCAGCATCCCCGACCAATGGTCCTGGCACATGGAATACGGCAGCGGCAACCTCCTCGAAACAAACGGCGCCCTACAAACCCTCCTCAACCAACACAGTCTCCCCCGCCGCCCCCTCAACATCAACGAATACGCCGTCTTCGCCGAACAGGTCCCCGCAGGCGCCGCGTGGTGGCTGTCCCAGCTCGAACGCGTCGACGCCCACGGCCTCCGCGGCAACTGGCTGTCCGGCGGCGCCCACGGCGGCGCCCTCCACGACTTCCTCGCCAGCCTCCTCGGCAAGCCCAACGCCGGCACCACCGCTTACGACCCCCTCGCGTCCGGCTACTGGCCTAACGGCGAGTGGCAGGTGTACCGCTACTACGCGACCAACATGACCGGTCGCCGCGCCGGGTCGCTGCCCAGCGGGGACGCGAAGTTGGATGCTTACGCGGTTGTTGGCGCGGATGTGGTGCGCACGCTTGTGGGCGTGAGGGGCGCGACGGGGACGTGGCAGTTGACGATTGAGGGCCTGAGCGCTGTGGGGTTGCCGGCGAGCGGGAGCGTGAATATTCATACTTGGGGGTTCAGGGATAATGGCCATTTTGGCGAGGTGGATGGTCCGCAGGATTTGGGGTGGGTGGTGCATGCGTATGAGGGGGATGCGGTCACGTTTCCGATCTATCAGACGGATAGTACGTCGGCGTTTGCGTTTGAGTTTGCGGTGGGGTCTTGATGGGGGGGGTTTGGTGTGTGTATATGATGTTTCTTCGGGTTGACGGGTCGGAGGAAAAGTCATTCGTTTCAGTGTGCATTCGAAAGGAGGTTAATACTTACGGATGTGGATATACAAGTCTATGAAACGTGATTCTCTAAGCTCTATTGACGTCAAGCAGAGAACCAGGCTCATTATAACTCAATCGCAGATTCGCCACAACATTCTTTCCTGCCAAAATGTTGTTTCTTTCATGATACAGTTCGAGTGGCATCTGTTGTGGTCGGCATTCTGAAAATGAGTCCAACAACTGTACGTCGCCAGGGAGCTGGAGAAATGACGGTATGGAGCTCACGATAAAGCGGTTCTGCCAGAGGCTTCGTAAATAAAATATCCTCGCTCCTCCCACCGGCCGAATAGCAAACACGTGGATGCCCTGAATGTGCATGGCGCAACCTGCCCTGATCAGTCCAACATGCCAATGGCATCTCGAGTAGCTGGCCCGAAAAGGAAAATGCAAGGACAGACGTACAAGACGCCAGAAAGGGCAGTTTGCCTGCATAAAGACTGCCGAATCAACCGACAGGACGCGTAGTGCTGCCCTTGCAGGCAGAGTCCAGGGCTGCGAGGACCTATAGGCCAAAAAGACGGTTGCTTGATCGGGAAGTGCCGGAGGGATGCGGGGATGTGGGCATCGATTTCAGGATGCGATCCACCGGTGCGGAATCAGGCACAGCAGATCTTAATGTACATCCACCGGGATACACGTACAGGTACAGGATAGCCACGCGGACTTCGACGATCAGTGCATGGCGCAAGCGTGGAGATCACGCAACGGGGCCAAGTCGGGCGACAAACCCCATTGTGAGAACCTACTTGTGGTTTGTCCCTTCCAGCGGGCAACGGCCGGGGCTTATATAGAACAGGCTGAAGTGGGCCCCCTTGGCGGAGAAGCTGGGGCGCCCCGTGATCGCCACGGCCCCCGCCGTTAAGAAGCTCGCCCCCAGCGCTGCTGCTGCTGTCGTACCACATCCAACCGCCCGGACTCAGCATGCCATCTCGAACGACGCCATTGCGGGTGCTTGCTGCGGGGCAATGGCGTCCTCTCCCACCCTCGCGAGGCGCGTGTCGTCCGACAGCTCCACCGCATCGCCGTCCGGCCGCCACCGCTGCGACCGGTGCCCCAGCAGCTTCGTGCGCCTCGAGCACCTGAAGCGCCACCAGCGTGACCACTGGGAGAGCCGGCCCTTCGTGTGCCCGCTGTGCCGCAAGGGCTTCACCCGCAGGTAGCCAGCACTGTTTGCCCCTTGCACCTGTTTCTGCTCACCGGCTGCAGCGACACGTTGAGACGCCATGAGACAGTGCACGCCGCCATGTCGGCCGCCGGTGACCACCACGACGTCACCCAGACCCGTTCGCGTCGTGGGCCGCGCATCCGAGCATGCCGCAACTGCGCCCAGGCGAGAGCGCGGTGCAGCGGCGAGAACGTGTGCTCGCGCTGCTCGCTCAAGGCGCTGGTCTGCGAGTACCCGGAGAAGCGGCGCAAGACCGGACATGCCTCCTTCCAACAAGACATCCAGCCGCAGCCCTCCTGGGCTTTTGACAACGGGAGTATCCCTGCGAGCGACGATCCTCCTCAATTGCCCAATGACGCCTCCTTTCCGCACGGCACCTACCAGCAAACCGACGGTTTTGAGAATGGCGCCAATGGCGATGGGGAGAGTCTCCCTCTCCCCTCTCCCCAAGCAGGTGCTCCTATGGCTCTTGGCTCGCATGTCGAGCAGTTTCCCGGCCAGGATCCCGGTGCAATGGTCGCTGTGGGAGGGAATTATCCACCCCAGCCCTCATCCAATCTCAGCATGGACCTGGACGCCGTCTACGACCCGAGCATGTACTCCATCAACTGGCTGCCGACAGCATTCAATGATGATCTTGACTACGCCTCCTTTTCTGGGTTTGGAATGCCCTTCCAGCCTTCAGGCTTTGTTACCCCGTTTTCTGGCTTCACTGCCGATCACATGCCCTTAAACATGCCTCGCCTCAGCGCCCCTCGAGAACAACACGACTCTCCAAGAGAGACCACGTCGAGTCAGACGAGCTCCGACAGCACCGGCAGGTTATATGCCACAAGCGTAGACGGTGCAAGGATGCCCTTCGTAACCCAGGAAAAGAAGCGTTCGATCAATATCGCAAACGCCGATCATATCCGCTCCTCCTTTTTCAAGGATCAGTCCACTTTCGCTTTCCCACAGGCACATCTTCTCGCCGAGGACCTGCCCCCAAATTTCGCATCCACACCTCAACTGGCTCCCGCAACCTACGAGAGGATTGCCGCTGCGTTCAAGCGAGTGTGCCACGGTCTGGCTACGCCATTCCCGTCATTTTCCACGCAGTATCTGCCGTCTCCGGCGCATTTCAGCCACTTTGTTCAGCTCTTCTTTGAGCATTTCCACCCCGTTCTTCCAATCTTGCATCCGCAAACATTGCGGCTCGAGGAGGAGAACTGGTTGCTTGCTTTGAGCATCGCAGCGCTTGGATGTCGCTACGTCGACTCGGAAGAACTCCTCGAGACGGCCCTACCAATGGCCGAGTTTCTGCGAAGGGCTGTGCTTGTAGAGGTATGTAGTCCATGGAGACGGACTAAGTTCCTCGTATTTCTGGCATCGCCTTCTTTTGAGTGTGCTTGAGCCTTTCAGTTTATTTATCCTCATAGTCTAATGCGTTGATCGTGCTTATCTCCGGCCTCACTGCTTGGATGCGGTTGTTCTTACTCTGGCATGTTCGAGAGGATTCTGACATTAGCCATAGGTCGAGCACCACCCTCCGCAAGAAAAGCCTCTTGAACTTTTACAAGCGCTGGTCTTCAACGAAATCGGACTCATGTACAGTGGTTCTACGCGATTTGTTGACTCAGCGCAACGGGAACACGGACGTTTTGTCGAGGCCATCCGCAGTTGGAATCTACTGCCTGCGGACTCTGAAGTAATTTCATGGTCTCAATGGGCTGTAGCCGAGTGTAAAACCCGCCTTGCGTACACCATTTGGGTATGTTTGAAAGCTTTTGTCTTCTAGTGTATCATGCTGATGTCAGGTTGAGTTACTGGACTGCATGGCTGCTTATCAACAAGATCAAAAGCCTTTGCTCTGCCTTGAAGACATGCAAGGTCGTTTGCCCTGCAATGAGGAACTCTGGGATGCAGCTAGTGAGGAGGAATGGAAGGACCTGTGCCCGAAGATCGAAGGTACATACATGAGTTTTACCGTTTCCAAAGATATTTTTCCTAACAGCTGGGGTAGCCAATTCTCCCATCAATGAGGCGATGCACAGACTCTACGTCAACAAAAAGGTCAAGAAAGACATTGGAGAGTTCAGCCGAGTCCTTCTCATCCACGGCATCTTCCACGAAACATGGGCGGTCGCGAGGTATCATAGACGTTCCCTGGCCTCTTGGATCCCATCTGCCGAGAAGCCACTCCCGGAGAACAGTACCGCTGAACTGCACAGACCGGAGAGCTCCCACCCTACCGCAGAACGGAGTATATACCTCCCAGAAAACCCTCTCTACTCCAAATGGCGTAACGCCGCCTGTGACTGCCTCGACGTCCTCCACTGGGCCGCCAACGCAACCATCGCACAGCAATCCGGCTCCGAACACGCAACCGTCTTCCACCTCCACGCCTCCCGTACCATCCTCCTCGCCCCCTTTGGCGAAATAGGCGCCCTCGCCCGCTCCATGGCCTCGTGGACCAACAAATACAGCACAGACCAGCAAAGCTTACCCGAGCTGACGAGACTTGAAAGCAAAGTCTTCCAGTGGGTCCAGAAGGACCAGCACAAAGCCCGCCTCGCCATGATCCACGCCGGCGCTCTGTACTGGCACGTCCGCCGCTTCAGCAAAGCCGCCTTCTACGAGCCGAACGCCGTCTACCTGGCCACCCTGGCCATGTGGGCGTACGCATCGTACACCGCGCTGGCGACCAAGGCGCTGGCGCGCGCCGGCAGCCGCAGCGGCACCACCTCTCCCGCTCCTCTGGATGGCATCTCGCCGTCTGCTCAGTCGAACGCGTCCGTGTTAAGCGAGGACCCGACGTTCATAAGGCTGGATCGTCCGAACGACGACGAGATGGTCCAGTTGTATGTGAGGAACGGGCATCCGTCGCGCATGAAGGCGAATGTGACGGGTGTGGGGAACTTGTCCAGCCCGATGGGCCCGGAACGTCTTTTGCGGGAGGGCTGTAAGATATTGGCGCCCATGTCGTTGACTTGGGGGGTGGCGCATGAGTATGTGCGTATTTTGTCGGCGATGGCTGAGGTGGTGTCGAGTGTAAGGGGCCGCGCGGAGGGCTTATCGTGATTTGTTGGAAAAGGTGACCGCATTTACTTCTACATTTTTTCTAAATTCTGAAGTCACTGTATTAGTAGCAGAGAGGGTGTTACTTGCGACGGGGAGAACGTTTGATGGAAAGAACGTGGCGTGTAAGGCTCGGTTGTGTTCTTTGAGGGAAGGAGACAGGCGCTATGTGGAGGATATGGTTACGCAAGAACGTTCAGACTCTTGAACGAAGAGACCCGCTGCTTGGCTTCGCCTAGGTCTGCCTAGTGAGCAGTCTACGCTACCAATCGAACAATACGGTCCCACAGCGTTAGTTCAATAGCTCTCGCCTTGGATCGGGTCTTAGCACCCTTCCTTGACTTCCGAATCTGGTTCTATGAACCGACCTCAAATGACCAAGCTCCAGCGACGCGCGGCTCTTCTCAGCTGTAGATCCATCGACGATAAAGCCCGCTTTTGGTTAAACCCCGCTTTCATCAACATTCAGCTCTTCCTTGGCGCTTACGCTGAAGTTCCAATCCAACGGTTCTGTCACACCTCTCCGCCACCGCCATGTCTTGGTCTTGCCCGCTTCTACAGCCATGTCCCACAGCGTGCGCTTTAATCTTGAAGACGCTAACGGAACGGACCGCCTTGCTTCATACATCTCAGTGCAACGGATCATCCTGACGAAAGCGCAGCCCGCAAGAGGAATAGCCGTCATATATCGTGTTCGAGGCTTGAAGGGCACGCTATGAGGCAGTCTCACTTTTCATTCGCATGAACGCTTGAGCTGAATTTCCAGTCTGTGTCGTTCGGGGTTCGGCCGGGCATTGGTTGCCTGACTCTGCGCATTGACTGAATCGGAAGTCTTTGTCAAGGGTAGACGATTGTTGTACAGAGCATGAAGCAACGCTTACTGCGCGGGCCCGTGGCTATCATCGAGACATTTCTCGCGCTCCACCCTATGCACACAAGCGGTGCTGTACCCAAGCCGATCATT
Source organism: Neofusicoccum sp. Z2 (assembly GCA_037356115.1). Taxonomy (NCBI): domain Eukaryota; kingdom Fungi; phylum Ascomycota; class Dothideomycetes; order Botryosphaeriales; family Botryosphaeriaceae; genus Neofusicoccum; species Neofusicoccum sp. Z2. The sequence goes on from JBAWJY010000077.1 coordinate 72,888, forward strand.
GTGGAATTGGGCAGTACTAGGCCACCAAAAGGCACACTGCATCATGTCCGATGACAACTCAAGCGTATGAAGCAACGTCGTCTTGCGTTCAGTCAAGCATCTGCACTACAGCACCGCCAATTGATGGCTTTCACCGGCTCTACCTACGTCACCTCTTCGGGTTGACAACGAGGACGATCCTGTGAAAAGGTCACACAGATAATTGACCCCTCATTGCCTTCTCTAGAAGTTGCTCAGAGAGATCAGGCAAGGAAACTGCCGACATGCTCCAGGGCCGTCCTCAGTTCAGGATATAAAGCTGCTTCTTCCTGACCCGCCTCTTCACCATTCCCATCAACTCAATCCACTTTGCAAGAGCTTTGTTCGAACAAATCCACAGACGAAACCATGGGCGCCACTGATACCAAAGATTACGCCCGGGTGCTCCAACCCGACGTGCTCATAGTTGGTTCAGGTCCCGTCGGGGCTACGTACGCGAGGAAGCTTGTTGATGCTGGTATCAACGTCCTCATGGTTGAGATGGGAGCCCAGTAAGTTCTACATCTTCATCGAATGTGTAATTGGTGAATTACGATCTGAAACAGTATACAAGGGAGCGTCCCATCCCTGGTGACCATAAAAAGAACAGCGTTCAGGTGCAGAAGGACCTCGACAATTTCATCAAGTGAGAATATAACCCCACACCAGATGATTCGCATATGCTGACTTGTTCCTACAGAGTTGTTCAAGTAGGTTGTACCTCACTTTCTCAAGACCTTCTCTGAACGAGATCCAGGGAGGTTTGGAGTTGCTCTCCATTCCGGTCGACAAGGTTCCTCAGCCCAACCTCGAACCAACGTCCTGGTCAACGTAAGCGTCTGAGAACTCCATTTCATGCGGGCACACAGCTAACCGTACGCTAGGAGGAAGAACATCCGCAACGGCCAGAATCCAGATCAGGATGCCTTCGACAATATCCCCGTGGCTGCGGCCACCCGAACGGTCGGTGGCATGGGCTCGCACTGGACCTGTTGCACTCCGGAGCAGCACCCAGCTCTCGAGCGGTCCGACCTATTCACCAACCAGGAGTGGGACACGCTTTACGCTGAGGCAAAACGCCTTATCAAGACTACCAGCACGGCTTTCGACAACTCAATCCGACAGCAGCTCGTCCTGAAGGTCCTTGAAGCTGCGTACCAGGATAGGAAGTTCCACCCTCTGCCGCTGGCTTGCGAGCGAAAGAAGACGGGTAATAAAGACTATGTCGAGTGGTCCTGCTCTGCCACCGTTTTCGGCAAGATCACTGCTCCTGACAACAAGCTTTTCACGCTCTTGTCCTCGCACCAGTGTGTGAAGTTGGCCCGTGATAAAACAACTGGACAGATCAACGGAGCGGTGATCAAGGACCTGCTGGAAGACAAGGAGATAGTCGTTCAGGCGAAGCACTATGTCATCTGTGCGGGTGCTACGCTCACCCCCGGCATTCTGTTCAACTCTGGATTCAGGGCCAAAGAGAACTCTCTCCCGGCACTGGTGAGTGGTACTTGAACAATTCTGTTTGGTGGCGCTGCTAAGCAATATACAAGGGCCACTACCTCACAGAGCAAATCATGTCCTTCTGCCAGATTGTGCTTAAGCGCAATCTGGTTGACTCAATCGAAAAGGATCCGTGGCATTTGGGTTGGGACAAAATCGTCGAGGAACACAAGAAAAAGTGGCCTGAAGATCCGTTGCCCTTCCCGTTCAACGATCCTGATCCTCAGGTAAGTCTTCCACCTTATTATTAAGGGCTATCACTAACCCGAGTAGGTCTGGATGCCCGTTACCGAAGACCGGCCTTGGCATGCTCAGGTAAATCATGCCGCTCGTTTGTTACTCATCATGCTAAGGACCGCAACCACAGATACACAGGGACGCCTTCTCCTACGGCCAGACGCCTGCCGAGATCGACCAGAGATTGGTTGTGGATTTCCGCTTCTATAGCGCGGTGAAGCCCATCTATGAGAACTACGTCGACTTCTCCGAGAAGATCAAGGATGGCTACAGCATGCCGCAGCCTACCTACCATTACCAAGTTCCCGATGAAGATGCGGAGACCGCTCATCTGATGATGAAAGAGTACGTCCACCTCGCATACGGAATGGGCTAATTGAAGTGCAAAATATGCTGACAGGCGAACAGCATGGTCAATGTTGCCTCAAACCTGGGTGGCTGGCTCCCCGGCGCCGAGCCCAGGTACCTCCCGCCCGGATCGGCGTTGCACATCTGTGTAAGTCGGCTCTCTCCCCATTCCATCATTAATAGTCATTGCTTTCTCTCCATAAATTGACAACAAACTTACGCATTTTCGGATACAGGGTACGACCCGGGCTGGCACCAAGGTCCAGGATTCGGTGGTCGATCGCGAGTCGCGCGTCTGGGGCCACAGCAACCTCTTCTTGGGGGGCTGCAACGTCATTCCCACCCCGTGCGCCTCGAACCCGACGCTTACGGCCATGTGCTTTGCGATCGTTGGCGCGAATGCTATTGCGAAGGAACTCAAGAAACCCAAGCCGCCGGTCTAAAGTGGGGGACAACGGATGGATTGTCGGAAATCAGGCGTAGACGCCTTTGAGATTACAAGATTCAGCCGAGTGTCGTTTGGGGCTTGCACAGGATCACGAAGTATTTCTTTAAGCTGACGAGTGCATGCTAGCATTTGAAGGCTAAAAAAAAAAAGTAGCTCTGCTCTTGAAAATTTCCAGTCCGACTATATTTTTTGGAGGCAATGGACTCTGTGAAAGAAATCTACGCCGATAATGAGTCTTTTTTGGTTTCGCTGCAACAACGGCATCAAGAAAGGTCTCATCAAAGCTACCCGCCTTGTGAAACCAAACCCTGTCAGTCTCGCTCTGGTCCAATCTGCACTTGCCCGCCTCTACCTCCAACCAGCACAGCAACGAATGTATGTATAACGGTATGGTACCTGTCTAAAGTGTGTGATAACCCGTTGCAAGGGCAGTGTCATGCGCAAGGCTGATGCGTCTACTTGGAGGGGCATGTAAAGATGTCCAATGCCGGCCTAAATGCTTATGGTGGGGGCCAATTAGATGCGAAACAGAGTTTACTCTTTCAGCAATGCGGTGTCGAATTGTGGCGGTGATGTTCTGCGGTGTCAATGCTTACAGCCAATCCGACACGTTGCACCCCTCTACTCCCGGTAAGGGTGCGACTGAGTGTCCTACTTTCTAGATGCTTCTAGAAATTTCTACTTACGTCGCATGGATTTTTCTTAAGCTGGTCATGGTTGCCTTTTTTTCTTTTGAGTCAATGTCTAAGATTAGTAGTGAATCATCCATTCACTATATAAGTACACCTTCCCACCTCAGAGAAGATCTTCCATCTTACTCTGTTAAGACTCTCCCCTGGAGATTCACTTTTCTCTACCACGCTTTAGCCTCCACACCATCAGCAGACTTTCTGATCCAGAAGGCCTATCGTCCCACAAATATTTCGATCAACCTGTTTTCAAATTGTTCAAACTGCTAAATCAACCATTTAGCATAGCGATGTTGCTCAGATCGGCGACGGATGATGATGTTCGCGCAATGGCACGTCTTTCTGCTGCGGCATTCATCGACGATCCTATCGAGACGTACCTATACCCTGGCCGCCGAGACTATCCGGACAAATTCGTGGACGCTCAAGAATCTCTGCTGCGGCAGAGCTTCGACAGACCCTGCGGATCGGCCGTCATCGCCACCTTGGAATCTGGTGATGAGGGCTGGCGAGACGGCCGTGACATCGTTGGCTTCTGCGTCTTCACGCGCGAGAGTCGCAGGAAGAGAAGAAGAGGTCCCAAAAAGAGTCAGTTCTCCACTTGCGTATTCAATCATCATCTCATGTCCATAATAGAGCCCTCTACAGACGTAGAAAAACCCGTCCGCAAGTCTGATACAGCGTCGTCTGTCACGGACTTCAACCACCCCATGGTCGATGCCGCCAACTCTAAGGCAATGAATGAGGCTTGCGACAGGGACGATTCACATGTCTGGATTGAAGAGGGGTTCAAAATGCCGAAGGAACGATACGAACTCTGCGACCTTGGCGTCCATCCTGATTTTCGAAGGAGGGGAATTGGCAATATGATGGTGAGTTGGGTTATGGACAAGGCCCTGGAAGAAGGCGTGCCCGTCCACAGCACAGCAAGCCCTGCCGGAAAGCATTTGTACCAGAGCATGGGATTCCGGGTAGTTGGCAAGTGGAAATGGTCCCCGGTGCCGGATAGCGAGTGGGACGTTATGCACTGGGATCCACCAGGCACTGAGCAGCAAGACTTATCCAATGTTGATAGGGAAAGAAATGGGCGCTAGTGGTACTCCGGTCTAGCGGAGGCGACAGAGCCTGTATGTTTGAGCCTGTATGTTTCCGATTTATGATCTCTATTCGATAAGGGTCCTACAAATCGGTCAGCCGGGGAAGGCCGCTTTTTGCAACTGCTGACGCGGTTTGGGTCAACCTGTATTATTGAACTCGGTCTGTGGTTTCTCGCGTCCACTCCTACATCGAACGTCTACACAATGGCTAGCTGCAAGCTTTCTTCGAACCCACACAACTCCACCATCCTCCTCTACAAGCACAAACAAAATCGTCCCGAATCTTGACACCATGATGGCCGCTGCCCCATCCGCGCCCCAGCCCCACACGTGAGCCGGATGGGAGACGCGCAATGACGTGAACCTTCCCCGCATACAGCAGCCTCCACCAGAACCCTCACGGCCGCCTTTACTAAACCACTACCCGACGACGCCGCTCCCCCTGCTCCACAGCCACGTCGGTATAATCAAACTCAATCCCCTAGTCGTACGGCTCAAGCGCACCGGAGCCGCCGGCCCCTGCACGAACAGGAGGCGTATATCATAACCGATCAGCTACACCACCTGCCGTTCGGGTGGTGGGATAGCGAGTTGAATGTGCATGTGAAAATTACGAATACGCCGGACGGAGTGCGAACAGTGGCGCGCGCGCCTCTGAAGTCTGTGAGTGAGAGTACGTGGCGCGTGAGGGAGAAGGAAGATGGTGGAGGAGAAGGTGAAGGGGAGGTGTCCATGGGGGTTAAAGTGGTTCGTCAAGGGAACGGTGTCGAAGAGTCATGGAACGGCATTGGGGAATTTTGTTGAGAAGGTAAAGAAGATGGAACGGACCGGAGAATGAAAAAGATAAGGTGGATTCGGACGCTGGTATTTAAATATGGTGCATGGAAATGTGCTTGTCACGTGGGCAGTCAAGCTCCTTCCAGGTTGGCATTCTCGTAGACCGAGCACCTGTATTTCTTCAGCAGGCTTAGACTCCGTTGGACATGGTGGATCCAATCTCAAACATACACGCAACGGTTCATCTTTCGTTTTGTGGTGCGGCTAAGAGCATTTTATTCCAGCGACTGAAGTGCCTCAGCCACTCTGCTGCTTTCATCTGCGAACTCTGAGAATGGGGGCTGCTTTAAAGATGTGGGTCGAGCTCTCATTGCAATGGTTTGATTGGTTCAAAATCCAGTTAGCGCTTCGACAAAAAATCGTCTGTCGCACCATAAAATGGAGGAAACCTGCTTGAGGCGATGCAACAAGTTCCTTTTTCTCCCTCACGTTCCCCGTTCGTGTGAGGACATGCCCAAGGTCCATGAATGCGACTCCACCACTATGTCGGTCCACGATAAACTCCCCGTTGAGCTCCTGAGCGAGATTTTCCTGTACCTGTGCAACACAGCTGGGCTTGCTTCTCTAAAACCTTGCCTGGTCGTTTGTAAACACTGGTACACGATCGTCCTTCCTTTGTTCTTGCGCGATATTGTTCTCTTCAACTGCAACGTCGGCCGGTTTATCCAAGATTTCGCTCCGACAAATTCTGACTATGTCAAATCTCTCTCCCTTCATATTGACATGATTGTACCCAAACAACAAGTGCCAGGAACCATGGAGGCCAGCGCGGAATTGCAACAATTTTGGAGTCTTTTGGAACTGATCCCTGACAAAATCAAGTCTATGAAAAAGCTCCGAGCACTGTCTATTGAGTGCGAGGGCAGAATGAATCACTTCTGGGTTCCTCGAACAACAATATGTCGCATTGTGGAAAGCATCCCCTCCTCTTGCACGGCGCTGGAAATTGACACAAGAGGATCCGACTACCTTCCATCTGCTTCTACTCACCTCTGTCCACTTATTCGGAGCCTCGTTCCTCGATTAAAACACCTTCGTTTACGACTTAACGCACTTTGTGGAGCCATATTGACTGATGACCGTGGGAACATTTCGGCTGCCGCTACATCGCAGCTTGAATCACTGGTTATCAACTGTATACCAGGATCGATCTACGGCAGCCAGTCCTCGGAATGCGGAATGCCCCTTCACAGCCACTTTTCTGATCCCAGGGATGGTGTGCCACGGCTTGTACTCGCAGAAGTTGCGGCACGGCTTGGACTCGCAGAAGTTGCGCTAGCAATGCGAGAACATGGGAAGTTTCCGAAAGCAGTTCACCTATGCTTGGTCGATGCGCAGGGAAACAACGATGGCGAAGAATCCTCCTATCCTACGCTGAATCGTCGCGACCTCATCCAGAACGAAACGTGGCTTATGCCCTTTCGGCGTATTGCCATACCAATGGACAGCTTCCTCATGCGGACGGCAGAAGGATACGAAGTGTTATCACATCCCCGGGGTCTGCAGTCTCAGGCTGAAGGAAATGTGTGGATTGAGACTATCATTGGCTCCAGGCTGCCATCTGCGATGTTGAGGGCAGAAGCAGCTGCCCTTGGCAGACGGGTGGGCCGTGAGTTGCCGGTGCTTACAACAGAAGATTGGAAAAAGCGGAATCCGAGAAAGTCTTGCACCCTGTGGGTCAATGAACGAGAGACTGGCATGATCTTGCTAAAGGCAGTAAGGATGGATGGTGTCGTTGATACACGACCTGTTGTGGAAGATACACCGGATGGGTGGATTCGAACGGACAAACTACTTTCTAGAGCGACATGAGAGTTAGACGCCATGAGGAAGAACAGAATGGTGTTGCAAATTAACAGAATTCAATTGCAACACAAGGAGAAATTTTACTAGAAAGAAAATATGAAGAGGAGAGAGCTCCAGATAGAGTAGTGAGGAAGTCTTACTAGTCCAAAATGTTATTCGATGCAGGTCTGTTGTACAGCAGTTGAAATGCTTAATTCAGCCAAACCCTCTTCTCCAATCACCCTGCCACGTCAACGCACCACTCCATGCACATCGTCAGAGGGCATCAATTTCGTATCGATCGCCCAAAAAGCAAAGATTGTGTTCTATTTCTACAAGCTACATCCCCCCAGAGCTATGATCGTATGTAATCTATGCTAACCTAATTCTCTGTTTGCACCAAGCCTTCTCCGCTAATGCCGCTAGAACGCGTTCTTCCTAGATCATCAGGAAATCTGGCACGTAACATACGTGGTGCGACAAGCGCTATATCATCCAGCACAGTACGTGCTATGCGCCCTCAGCCACTCCCCCTTCTTCCACAACCCAATCGGCGCCAACACCCCCAAAACCGCCGAAATAATCGCCAACAGCGAGTTCCCCCACCCCAACCCCAACGCATCGTACATCTGCGGTGCAAACAGCGGGAAACTGAACCCTGCCATCGTCCGCAGAAACGCCGCCGCGCCGGTCGCGCTGGCCGAGTAGCGAGTGTACGCATCGACGACGTAGGACTGCGCGCACTGGAAGCCGATGATCAGACCGCACGCGAAGATGGCGGCGCCGATGTTGGGCACGATCCAGTGGGTCTCGAAATGGGCGCTCCAGCCGTATGTGGAGAGACCGATGGGAACGAGGAGGCCGCCGGGGAGCATGAGGGGGACGCGAAATTCGGGGCGGCCGGAATCGTTGTATTTCTGCTTGAGGTAGATGTATATCTGTTGGATTAGGTCTAGTCAGTGCATGTTAGCGTTGTGTGGTAGCATTGATTCACCTTGTCGTTGATTGGGGCGCAGATCTGCAGTCCGATCACGAATCCGATGCCCAGAGAGAGATAGTTCAAGCTGGCCATGGTCAGGGACATGTCGTATTCGTCCTCGAATACAATAGAAAAGGTGGAAAGGCTATGTCCTGATTAATTTTGTGTCGAGTCTGGGCTTGAAGGGACCACTTGCACCAAGTACATGAGTCCGTACAAGTATGCACGGTACAGGGCCATGACCTGGATAGCAGGCTGGGTACCCAGCATAATGAATGGCCTGACCAAGTTCGTGCGAAGGATCTTGGGGAAGCTGTGGCTGGGGTTCTCCCACCGAGTGCGGAGTTGGTTGTTCCCAGTGACCTTACGAAGCTTCTTCGCCTTCTTCGCCAGAATGGTGGGACCGTATGTCTCCGGGAGGAAGAACGTGGCCAGTACTTGTACCACGGCATCGGCAATTGACACCGACCAAAAAACCCACCGCTAAGAGCCAGTGTAAGTACGAACACGGAGAGTTTTCGGGAAGGTATTCATACCCAAGTAGTGTGTTCAGTGACTAGTCCGCCAACTGAATAAAACGTTGAACGTCAGAATGAAAAATACTCAATACATTGGTTGAAGGGCTTACCAATAGGGCCCACTGCAGGTCCGATGAAGGGTGCGAGGCTGTATATGGCGATGGCTTTGCCTCTTTCCTCAGTCCGCCAGCAGTCACTAAGGACACCTCCGCCGAGCTGTGACATGTCAGTCTTTGAATATTTCTGAAGGGTCATAGCCAATGAGAGACCCACTGCTTGTGGAGCACTACCACCAAGACCACTCAGGAACCTGAACGCCAGCATTTGCTCCTTGTTCTGGGCAAAGCCACAGACGGTATTGAAAATAAGATATAGCATGTTCGAAGACTGAAGGACAACGACACGGCCAAAGATCTCAGACAACGGCCCAAGGATGAACGGACCAAGCGCGTAGGCTAGAAGGAAGATGGACATGACGAAAGCTTGCATCATCTCCGACTCGATGTCAAACTCGTCCCCGATGGTTTCCAGAGACGGTGCGATCATGGTGGATGAGACCGGGGAGATGAAGGTGAAGCAGGACACAAGCAGAGTTGCAGTCCACTTCTGCCTCCGGCTCCAGTTGAGCGGATTCGTAGGATCGTCATCGCCCGCCCAGGTTACCTTGCATCGGCAATCAGCAAAGCGTTTCAGGTCTGAGGAGGGGCATAGAACTAACAAGATCCGGATCTTCCACAGAATCGGAGGGATTGAGAGAGTCATACGCAGTGTCTCTCCTCTCTTCAACATCTTGATTTCCCATCATCCGACTATGAAGCTCTGCTTCAGCCGAATCCCGAGGGTTGGCCGGTTCCCTGTCTGCAAAAGAGCGGTACGTGGAGACGTCCTCCCACCATCTTTGCTCTTGTTGATTGAGCATAGGAGCAAAGTGTAAGCTGGGTAGTCGATACAACGATTCTGCTTGTTCCGTTTGCTGTGAGGCAGGCCAGCCAACTCTCTCGAGTGTATCTCGTATCCTTTGGAGAAAACTGGCCATGTTTGGGGTCTACGTAAAAACGAGAGACGAAAAGCGATTGCGCGGTAGCGAACGGACGTGATGATCTGACAAGAGACGTGTGGCCATGGCAGAGGGGGCAAACATTTTATCTTCGCTACAAAACTTCAGGAATTACCTGATTACGACATGTGTCGCGTGCTGCAGCAGAGCGTGCATGGGAAAGTAGGCAGTGAGAGATACAAAAATAGCATGTACAGCCTCGCTTCCCTGCAGCTTGTACCTGTGCAAATGGAAATACAGCAGGCTGCCGGTGAATCTAGAAAAAGCTTGGCGAAAGGCATGGCACGGGGTTGGGCTGCGTTCGACCTATTAGATGGCGGCACACATCTTAGCGCGAGCTTGGTGTTCTTTGGCCTCACCGCCGCAGTCCGCAGTCTCGAGACATGCATGAGGCTTTGATACGCACGCATCGCGCGCCCTTGATCGACTGCGGCAGATAAGCAGTCCACGACGCTTTTACGAGATGGCGCAACAGAAGTGTGGCTGCTCGGCCACTCGGCACGTGATTAGCACGGCATTTCCTAAAGCGTGCCTGTCATCCGGCTCCAGATTGTAGGCCGTCTGCTTGGTTTGCGCGGCCTGCCCGGGGTATCCCGGAGAATGGTGTGACTGCTGGTAGTATACCTGCCCTGTAGCGGCTGTGTGAATCGCTGGGCGCTGGTTGGCGGATGGCTGTGTAGGGCGAGGCTGTGCTTCCTGGTTATCGCAATTACTCGTGTGCCTTCTTGCCTATTGCCCTGCGGAACCCTAGGAGCTAGCTGGAATGAGCACACCGTCGGCTGGTTCGGGGAAAGGGAACATGTGCCATATCTTGTCGTTCTCTGAACACATCGCGCCAGGCATCTCAGCCCTCCCCGGATACGGCCTCGTCGGGACAAGCACAGGAAAGATCTGTCCCGCAAACAGCCTATGACATTGCTGGAGACCTTGTCGGAAGCCTCGTGAGCTTGTTCCTGCAAGTCGTCACCAAGCGTCAAGAACACGTGAGAGTCTTGGGCCGCTTTCAAGATTGCTGAGCTGTCCTCACACCCCACTGCCCGACGCCCGCCGCAGCGGAAGCTGTGCTGATTGACAAGGCCCATTGGACTGGCTCGCCTGCCGATCCCTAAATTTAGAAGCCAGAGTTGAGCCTTCTTCCAGACTCCTCAGGCACAGGCTTGAGACATGCCGGACATCTTGCGCAGGGAAATGTTCTCGCAACCAGCGTGCATATCAGTGACGGCAAGGCAAGGCGCAGCATCGGCCCACAAGAAGTGTATACAGCTAGCAGGAAGGCTCAGCAGTAAGGCAGGGTGCTTTATGGCTTGGTGGTCCAGTGACGTTCCAGACGAGGGAAAAGAATATAAGGTGGTTGAAATGCTTGTCGTCATCCTACATCACGATCAATCGTTAGCTCTTCTCTCGTTCACAGCCTGAAAACGACTCACTCAACAGCTTGATATACACTTTTACCTACCAACTACTTGCTCGTTTGGACCGCAATGAAGCAGCCCACCACTCGCTCAAGCAAGACTTCCCGATCCACCAAACCCGTGAAGCTCGTCGACCCACCGATGAAGATCCTCGTTTCGCCGTCCGGCTTCAAAGAGAGTCTTGGGCCTCAAGATGTGGCGGACTGCATCGAGGCCGGCATCCGACGCGTCATTCCCGACGCTGAGGTGCGCAAGGTTCCTCTCGTCGACGGCGGCGAAGGCTTCGCCCGCGCTCTGGTCGAATCGACGGCGGGAGAACTGCGCTCGCTGACCGTGACCGGTCCAGTTGGTGCGCCTGTCGACTCGCATTTTGGATTCCTCGGCGACAAGGACTGCGTGACGGCCGTCGTCGAGATGGCGGCTGCGGCGGGCCTGTCCTTGGTCCCCAGGGAGGCACGCGATCCCACCGTCACCACGACCTACGGGGTGGGCGAGCTCATAGCTGCAGCACTCGACGAGGGCGCTGCGCGGATTGTCATCGGCTGCGGTGACTCTGGGACCAGCGACGGCGGGGCAGGCATGCTCCAAGCTCTCGGAGCCAGACTGCTCGACGAGCGCGGCGAAGATCTCTCGCGTGCGGGCGGTGGTCGCTCCCTCGCGAGGCTGGCCCACATCGACCTTTCTGGGCTTCATCCTCGCCTGAAGGACGTCGAGCTCGACGTTGCGTGCAACTGGCGCAACGTGCTCTGCGGCCACAAAGGCGTCGCCCGCATCTACGGGCCGCAAAAGGGCGCGACGCCGGAGCAAGTCGAGCTCCTGGCCAGCGCCCTCGACAACTACGCCAAAGTGGCCCACCGCAGCCTGGGCTACGACATTGCCCAGATGCCCGGCAGCGGGGCGTCGGGCGGCATGGGCGCCGGCCTCATCCTGCTGGGCGCCCGGCTGCGCCCCCGCTACGAGGCCACCATGGAATATTTCGGCATCGGAGACCTCTTCGGGGATTGCCAGCTGGTCATCACGGCCGAGGGCGGAATCGACGAGCAGACGCCGCGGGGCAAAATCCCAGCGGAGGTGGCACTGCGGGCCAAGGCCTTCGGCATACCCGTCATCGCTCTGGCGGGCACCGTCGGAGCCGGCGCAGATGCCAACTACAATGCCGGGATCGATGCTTTCACGAGCATCCTCAAGGCGCCCACGTCGCTGGAGGATGCGATTAACGAGGCAGAGCAGCTGCTGGCGGACGCCGCAGAGAGCGCGATGAGGATGGTCCTGGTTGGTCTGGCGCTGAGGATATAGTTCTGGGCTCTTCTCTGTTGTGTAGGTTGGCACGAGCATGTATTCCGCTGCAGTGTTAGTGCGCAAGTACCCATGCAATCAGTCCGCTTCCAAGAACCCCAAGCTCCTGTGAATGATGATGCACACCGAAAGTGGTTCGATAGCAGCCTTCCTGGGCCCGAGGCTGAAGCGGACAGGGAGGAGCAGAGTATCGGGCGCTGAGCAACGTCAAGAATAGCTGCGGTCCGCGTTACGAACTCGCCATCAGGCATACCGGATCTCCGCAGGCTCTTGAGACGTCTCCGAGGCGTATCCGTCCACTCCCGCGCCAGCACGTGGCTAAGGCACTACACCTACCCGGCGACACTGCCACTTCACAGCCGCGCGTGGCTATCCGTCACCGCTTGCAGCTAAGACAGGACAAGCCTCTAGCGTCGGGGCATTCAAAAACCCCGCACGACCTTTTCTCACGGATTGCCCCTTCTTGGCTTTCCTGCGCTTTACCATTCGCCAGCTCTAATTTGCCCGTTCGCCCCGGCCAAGCTCAAACACAGCCGCTGCCCAGAGATTCGCTGCCCAGATTTTGTTCTACCGCGTGTCCCGAAACTGGAAACGGGCACATTCGCCGATTGTGTCAACCTTGAGCAGGTCGCCGATTGGGTCAGCCTTGAGCAGGTCGCCGATTGGGTCAACCTTGAGCAGGTCGCCGATTAGGTCAACCTTGAGCAGGCCGCAAGCTCGCGTGCTCTATATCTAAAAATACGTTCAGAGGCCAGACGCCGCGGCGGAGCACCTTTCGTCTTTTTCGGACGAGTTCAAGAGACTCTAAGTGCGGTCAAGTGGCCTCAGCCCCCTTTGTACTCCGAATATAGCTCTGGTATCGGGCGATTCTGCAAGTTCTGAAGCTGGTGCGCCTGCTGAGGGGCGCAGCTTAGCTCTTGATCAGACGTTTTCGGCATCGAAGATGGAAGTACCTGTGACTGGAAAGACGTTTATGGTCCTTCAAGAGTCGGGCTGTGGTCTTCCGCGCTATAGTTTTCATATCAATATCATTTCCAATCCCGCGTGTTTCCAGTGCGCCAACGCCTTATCCAGCTCGTTTGTCAAAGCACGGCTTTTATTATTCGAAATTGCGAGACAAGAGAGTAGAATGCCAGAACTGAAGAATTGCATATAGGGTAGTGTACTTTTATAGGCTCAGTGGACTTTCACTGAAGCAAATACATCCTGAACCTCCTCAGCAATGGCCAAGACCTTCTCCTCTTCAAGACGCTGGCATACGACTTGCAGACCAATAGGCATGCCATGGAAGATATCCGGATGATCTACACGAATGAGAATCAGTATCTCATCTGGAAGTGATATGTACTATCACCTGAAAAGGGACTTACAATCGCCTGACACTGCCTTATCGAAATCATTCAAAGCTTCGTATGCCTCGAAAGGAAGGTCCTTCGACCTGTCCACTCTGGTAGAAGACCGAACCACGGCGACGGAGTAGTCAAGTACATTGAAAACTCCAGTGTAGCCAAAGTACTTCCCTTCCGTAGGCTTGTAGGAAGCGGAAGGGGCAGCCGGTGCAATGATGGCGTCAACCGGCTCCCCAGAACGGGTCAGATTCCTGGTAGAATTCCAGTACTGAATATACCGAGCCTGAAAATCATACTTTTGCTTCTGCGTTGCCCAAAGGCTGTTCACGGTTCCGACTGGAAGGTGGCCGAGCTCTTTGCCGTACGAAATGGCTATCTCAGGCACGGGCGGCTCACCGGATGCTGCCAGCACGGAGTGGATGTCTTTGCCGCCGTCGGCAGCGAACGTGTCCCACTTAGGAAATTACTCGCATTAGCAGACTGTGCAGGAAAGGCCAAGCAGAGCTTTCTCACCAGAATTTGGAATGCCTCTGAGTGTGCAGGCGGCGTCCATTCGATGACCTGTAAGGGATGAAGTCAGCGACTTGACGTAGAGAAGTGAGATTGTGACACAGACATCGTAACCCTGGGCTTTCAGAGCCGCGACCGCCTCATTGATCGCACGCTGGACAGGAGGATGAGGGTTGACCATTCCGTCAGTGCGAATAACGCCGAAAGTTAGCTTCTTTGCTTCAATCCTCTGCTTGATTTCATCGTAAACTTCCTGTCTCCACGGAAGGCGAGTGACCTTTGGGTCAGCAAGCCAAGGCTGAGTCTGCAGGACTGTTTTGAGGAGCAAGCGTAGGTCAGAGATATTGTGGCCCATTGGCCCGATCACTGACTCGACGGTCTGGTGGCCTTCCATCTGTTTGGAGAATTCTGTTAGGCTACCACTCATATTTCCACCAGATTCCGACTTACACTATTGGCAATTCCAAGATATGGAACGCGGCCGTGAGATGGTTTCAGGCCAACTATGTTGCTCAAAGCGCATGGCAGCCGAATTGACGCACCTTGAAGGGGATGTGGTCAGTACTTTGACTTTAGCGGATATTATTAGTGACTCATACCGACATCAGATCCCAAGCCCAGTAGACTTCCTCTCATGGCCAGTAGAGAAGCTTCACCTATACCCCTGTTCAGCAGTGGAGATGACTCAGTAGGCTTTTCGTAGCACTTACCGCCGGAGGAACCGCCGGAGGACAGAAGTCTGTTGTGGGCATTCGTAGTATAGCCGATAATGTTGTTGTTGGTCTCAATGGCCTGTATAGCAGCCAGATTAGTCTCAATGTGTTCGTAGTTAGGATCTCGTCCATCCCAATCAAGGATATGTTCACCCGTTCATATGAATGGCTCCACTGTAGGTGCTAACTCACCATGAGACTTGTCGGAACATTCGTCTTGCAGTAGATGACAGCGCCCAGAGATCTCAACTTCTTGACCAGCCAAGATTCAGTCTCTTCAGTCTCTGTCTTCCCCAGCCAGGAGACATAGCCGACTGACGTGTCTGCCCCTTTCACTCTGAACTGATCCTTGAGAGAGATGGGCAGACCATGAAGAGGTCCGACAAGCTTGCCATGAGCACGATAGTGGGCATCGAGCGCTTCGGCCTGTATGAGAGCATCTGAGAACAGGACTTCACTCAGGCAATTCGTCTTTTGCAACGATTAGCACCACACTCGGAGCCCGAATGAAGGAGGAACTTACCAGCTGATGAGCAATGGTTGCCCGATGGCAGAAAGCCGTGACAACCTCGACCACCGAGAATGAGCCGGACGCCAGCTGCTGCAGAAGCTGATCAGCAGAAAACTTTTCGGTGATGTCCACCTCGCGCTCCGACAGTAGGCTGCGGGGGAAGGCAGTGGCGTCGGGCAGCTCTTCCGCAGAGGGAACATGCTTTGCTCGCCAATAATCCGGCAGCAGGGCATCAATGGACTCGCGCTTCTCCCGCCCAATTCGCTGCCAGGGCAGCTCGTCAGCTGGTGCGGATGAAGACATGGCTCTTCGGGAGATATCGGGTCAGATGGTTGGGATTCAGCAGACACACCCTCCCCGATTCGGCTCGGCTCGACGCGTATAAGAGCACAACCCGGCCCGAACCTGAAGGCGGTACCTTAGCCCGTCCTGGAAATGCATCCTTACCTTACAAATGGTTTTTATTAAGCTCCCGATCTCCTTTGGCTGCAGAGGAGAACAAGGAAAAGTGGGGCGGCTGTGATGCTGGAAATGGTCAATGCCGCCCACGTGGGCCTTGGATCTGCGGTCCCCGTTGCCGGCATCGTCTCTGCAGCCGCCGGCTACGACTCGCGGACCGAGACGCGACTCAGCATTGCTACCCGGAGCCGTGCGAAGGCGTGCCAGACTACGTACTCGCCCACGATATAAGCCGCATCTGGCGTGAGAACAGCAGGTAAATCCCGCATTTCACCACCATCACCGCTTCTTCGACCTGCCACTGCCCGTCTCCGAGTCTCTCAGCACCTCCATCATGCCTTCTCACATCCTCACCTTCTCGGAGCTCTCCCCCGACGCGGCCCGAGTGGTCCGTGTACACACCGTCAACCCACCCTCCGAGTCCAATCCCGAGCTCGACGCCCACTCCGTCCTCCTCCGCTTCCTCGCCTTCCCCATCAACCCCCAAGACCTCATGGCCATCGCAGGCCGCTACCCCGTCAAGCCCGCACACCACCACCTCTCCGCCCCCATCCCAGGCAACGACGGCGTCGCCCGCATCGAGCGCGTCGGCGCCGCCGTCCACGCCTTCAAACCGGGCGACCACGCCATCCCCAAGCGCCACGGCCTCGGCACCTGGCGCTCCCACGCCGTCCTGCCCGCCGCCGACCTCCTCAAGGTCCCCGCACAACTCGACCCCGTCGCCGCCGCCCTGCTCAAAATGGGATGCGCGCCCGCGTACCTCCTGCTCGAGGATATGCGCCCGCTGCGTCCTGGCGACTGGGTCGTGCTGAATGCGGGCGCCGGGGTGATTCCGCAGATGGTGGCGCAGTTTGCGAGACTGCGCGGGTGCCGCTGCGTCAGCGTTATTCGCGCGCGGGAGAACGTCGAGGGGGTGCGTGATGCGTTGATGAGGGGCGGGCTGGATGTGGTCGTTACGGAGGAGGAGCTGGAGGCGCGTGGGGAGAGGGCGCATCCGGAGTTGGAGGACGCTGTGGCGCGCAAGCGGGTCGTTCTGGCGCTTGATGCTGTGTTTGGGGCGTCGGGGGAGCGGCTTGCTGCGCTGCTGGCCCCGGATGCTACGTTTGTGAATTACGGGTCTCTGGGTGGGGCGGAAGGCGTGTTGCGATTGACGCAGCAGCTGTTGTTTTGGAAGCAGATTACGTTCAGGAACTTCCGCCTCTCTCTGGCTCTGGCTTCTCGGTCGGATGATCAGCAGGAGAGGCTGCTTGCTTGGTTTGGCGAGCTGTTGCTGGAAGGGAAGCTTACGGCTCCTGTTGTTGACCGGGTTCCATGGAGCACGGATGGCTCTCAGTTAGCTGATACGGTCTATCAATCTCTGGAGAAGGCAACGCAAAGGCAGATTGGAGTGAAGAAACAGGTGTTTGTTCTTCAGGACTAAGATTAGAATTATGAAATCGATGAGATCACGTTTTGATTTCAAGCACCTTCATCGGGTAGAATCAACTTTTCTTTTGTGCATAAGAAAAGATTATCAAGTCATCTGTAACTCTATGATGACTTATTGACTAAGGAAGCTCAGGTTCAACGGAAAGTAATGACAGTACAGAATGCGAGTTTGACATGATCCTCCGTTCAGTTAACACAGGACGCGCGATGCACGTGCATACAGCTGTCTACTGAACAAAGACGTGAATATGCCTCGTCAAATGGGGATCAGGAGAGCCTCGAAGAACGATGTAATTGACCGCTAGTATCTATCTACCCTCATGGATCTCAACAATGCCATACCCTCCTCAACCGGCTTAGTCCGTGTAAGTCTTCTCCTTCTCAATAGCCGCGGCATTGAACTGACGCAGCATATCCTCGAGGCCAGGAATCGGCGGATCATAGTCGATGTGTGCGCTGTTCATGAACCTTGCAAGAAACGCATAAACGCCGTTGGTATAGAACAGCTCCGTAACTCCAGTGTCCCCAAAGACCTCTTTCGCCTCGAGCAAGGTGGGCTCCGAGACGCGGTTCTTGGGGCTGTTGATCTCCTCGACAAATCGTGCGATGAGCAGCTGACGCTTCGTGAACAGAGCAGCAGGCAACGGCTCCTTGGGGTTCCGGAGCGCGTTGATCTGGTCGTCGGTGAAGCCAAGGATACGAGCGACAGGCTCGTTCACGTCCCACTCGTAGGGAGCATCGAGGGTCGCAGCAGTGCGGAGAACGACCATCTGCCAATCCTTGGCGCGAAGGGCGCGCTCCGGGGACCAGCAGCAGCCGAGGAGCTTCATGAAGGTCGAGAAAAAGACGGGGGCATTGGCGAGGAGCTGTGGGCACGGTGCATGGTCAGCAGGTGGCGTGGGAGTGGCACGGAGGGGCGCTGGAGCTCTGACCTTGAAGATGTTGCGCTCGAAGGGCAGGGTCCGGAGGGCGGCCGCAATCTCGGGAGGGGCAGTATTGGAATCGGCGTAGGGGAGCAGATGCTCGTTTGTGACGGTTTTGTTGTCCCAAGATGCCATGGTGAATTGTGGAGCTGTGAAGGCTGCGTGATGACGGACTGAACACCGGAGACGAGAGCGCCTTAAATGCCCTTCCTCAAGGCATACTGACTTGCAAAGGCGTGGAGTTGATTTCGAAGCGGCGGCTTGACGGACGAATGCGGCGATGGTCGGTGCGCAGGGCCGGGCATGGGTGCAGGAGAGTTTCGGCACGAGCCTTCTGACAAGGCGTCCCGTCAGCAGCGGAGCCGCTGCTCGGGTCGGCAGGGCGCTGCGGCTGAAGCCTGTGCGAAAGCCAAGCAACATGCGGCCCGCCAGCCGCCTGCAGGAGTGGAGCCGCAGCCACGACTGCTCCCTGACTCTCATCCGCTCCCGTGTTGGGCCTGCCGTGTGGGGACTGCTCTCTCGGGGAGTGCATCCGCCAGAGCCGCAGGGTCTGCGGCTCGCATCACCCCACCCTCTGCGCTGCTGGCGGGACCCAGCTCAGTCTGGCAGCAGACCCGTCTTCGCTGGGTAGTCTCGCTGCGTCCTGAGGGCGCGAGCTATTCCTGTTTGACACCACTGCCTCTTTGAGAAGTCGGCCCGCCGAATACGCGCCAGTTGCCGGTGAGCCCGCGTGCCGTATGTTTACACTTGCGCAAGCTCCGGTATAAAACAATTTTTATTGTCCCCGGTCTCAATTGCCTCTGCAGCTCGTCCTTTGCTCCGACTCCGACGTCCTCGCAAGCATCCCGCAGTGCTGTCAATTGCACCTACCATGTCTCTCCCGCTGAGCGACCCCAACAACATGGCGGAGAAGGGCTCGCTCGAAGCTTCGGGCCAGACCACACCGGTTGACAAGTCGCCCGAGCCGCAGCAGCAACCTGCCCCTGCGAACGAGCCACCGAATGGTGGTTTGAAGGCTTGGCTGCAGGTACTGGGCTCGTTCATCCTCTTCCTCAACACTTGGTACGAGCTTCCCGCTTGCGAATATGGATGAGCCTACGCTGACAGTTTCATTAGGGGCATCGTCAATTCTTTCGGTGTTTACCAGACCTACTATGCAACCGACATGCTCAAGCACGAGACCGAGTCCAACATTTCTTGGGTTGGATCCATTCAAGCATTTTTGCTGCTCATCGTCGGTGTGGGAACGGGCCCTCTATTCGACGCGGGGTACTTCCACATTCTCCTCTGGGTTGGAGCTTTCCTGGTTACCTTTGGCATGTTCATGACAAGCCTGTGCACCGAGTACTGGCAGGTCATGCTTGCGCAAGGCATCACTATCGGACTCGGCAGCGGCTGCCTGTTCATCCCCAGCGTCGCCATCGTGTCCACCTACTTCACTACGAAGAAGTCCTTCGCTACCGGCATTGCCGCTAGCGGTAGCAGCCTGGGCGGTGTCATCTACCCCATCATCTTCACCAGGCTCCAGCCGCAGATTGGCTTCGCCTGGGCCACGCGCGTCATCGCCTTCATCATCCTGGGAACCATGGCCGTCAGCGTGAGCGTCATGCGCGTCCGCGTGCTGCCTCCGCAGAAGCGCCGCCTGCTCGAGCTCACGGCCTTCAAGGAGGTTCCCTTCCTTATGTTCAGCGTCGCCGAATTCCTAGGCTTCATGGGCATGTACATCCCCTTCTTCTACATCCAGTCCTTCGCCATCGAGAACAACATCATGGCATCTGGCCTGGCCTTCTACATGCTCGCCGTCCTCAATGCCGCCTCCGCCTTCGGCCGTGTCATCCCGAACTTCCTTGCCGACAAAACGGGTCCGCTCAACATGCTGGTACCCTGCTGCGCCGTGTCAGCCCTGTTAGCGTTCTGCTGGATTGCAATCGACAGCACTGCTGGCGTTGTCGTCTTCTGCGTTCTTTACGGCTTCTTCTCTGGCACCTTCGTGTCGCTGCCTCCCACGACCGTCGTCAGCCTGTCTCCCAGCCTCGGAGTCGTGGGAACCCGAATGGGAATGAGCTTCTCATTTGCGGGCTTCGGTATTCTTGTCGGCAACCCTGTGGCTGGTGCTATCTTGAAGTCGCGCGGCTGGCTGGGCGTTCAGATTTACTGCGGTGTTTGCGTTGCTGCTGCTGCTGCTTGCTGCGTTGTTGCGCGCTTCGCAAAGGCTCCTGCTCTGATGTCCAAAGCATGAGGTCGCTATGGGTGGCGCGTTGCGGTCATGATCTCCAGGAAACCTAGTACTAGAAAATGGCGAATGACTTTGGAATAGACGGGTTAGCTGTCCTGTCCTTAGATCAAGTAGCGGACAGCAGTATGTATCCACAGAGAGCATGAACATCTTCCTGTTTTCAGATTTGTAGCTCAGTGACGTGAACAATGTGCCGATTTTGATGTTGGAATGGCCATAATCCCGAATCTCAACATCTGCAGTTTTAGTCGATTCCTGCTGTGCGTGATGGTCTCTGTTTGCCTAAGTACTGACCCCAACACGTTTGCCTTTAGAGACTCATTGTGTCCTGGTTCAACTTCAGAACTCGTGCTGGACAAGAAAAAGATCTGCTGCCGGCACAAAAGTGTACGAGTCAAGAGATTCGCATTCGCATTTTTGCCCAAACTCGTCATCGTAGGGTCACACCAACCGAATTCTGCGGCCTTGTCTATCAGGTCGGCCGCAGTACGGGAATCTGCATTGACATAAGATCCTTGATAGGGCTTGTTTGCAGTGATGATCAATTTGGCCTGGTGGGATACTGCAAAGGACTTTGTTCTTGGAATGGAAACGTATCCGGCTCTCGCTTTAGGAAAGTAGCTCCATAGAACTGCTTGGAAGATCATCGACAGGGGCTGCAATGCGGCTTTTCAGTACGTAAGAGAAATCCCTGGAGCAAGTCGGATCGACAGATTGTCATACGGCTCTGCGGAGGATCGCCTTAAACAGACATGCACATGGGCGGATGAGGCGCTGGCCGTCGCTTGGCAACACTTAACAGTACAAGGAGCTATCGGGCCGGCCCACCCAACGTCTGCCGAGCCATGCTTAGTGCTTGCTTATCTAGATGGAGATGCGGAGCTCCGGATGGAGCATCGGACAATGCATCGGCCGGCAGTCTTTCGCCGCATCGTCCCGATGCCTAGGCCGCGGGTGCGGCTGTTTTGCTTAGTCGACGCCGCGGCGCGATTGCCTCATCACCAAGTGATACGATTGGCCCGAACGACCTACTAATGTGCTTGTTTGTCAACTTGTGCGCGGGACTTTGTATTGTTACCCCTGATGCGCTTCTCTCATTGAAAGGAAGCAAGCTGACTCAGTCTGTGGAGATAACTTCAGCCTCCTCCTCACAATACGTGTCTATCGAGACGTTCGCAGCGCGGATTGGAAGGTGGAGCCCGGCGCTTGATTTTACTACGCCGCTTTCAGCCAAGACCTAGAATTGTCTGGAGATGCTAGCACAGCGTCACGGGCGCGAAATGGACCATGCTGGCTGCCCTGATACCAAGGCCTCCCAGATTAACAACAAGTATCCATCTTTGTGGCAAATGTATGTGGCGATGCCGGATGAGGTTGCATTCGCAAAGCCTATATGAGCCGTAAAGGGTGAAACAATGTCAGCCCAGCCATGCCAATTCTCACAAGCATTGCCATAAGCAGGTCCACCGGAGCTTGGGGAAATTCCCGAGACTTGACCCGCTCACACCGGCCAAAGGGGCTTCGCAAGTGTGCGCGTCTCAGGTACCGGGGACGACGCGCCATCTTGCTGGGCCCGCTTGTGTATCTTCTCTCACGATTTCCTCGGTCGACGATCCGAATGCAGTTAGCGGGGCATGTTCAACGTGACGGGATACCATCCAGACTCATTGCGCCGCAACAAGGACGACGACAGCATCCCCCCACTTGGCGATGAGTACCAGTTCTACCGCAATTGCCTCTCGGCACAACTGCCTCTGATTAACATGCAGTAGAGGCAAAATCCGAGAGCTAGTATCTGCTGCCGCTGTTAGCGGTGTATGACGCTGTAAATCGCCATAGGCATAGTCCTTGAATTCACCATTGTACATCCAGGACTGGGGCATGGCTACTGGCTTCGTGTTCGTCGTTAATCATAACCATAGCAGCCAATAGGGCGAGTTCCGTCTGAATAGCTTCCTTAACCGGTTCCTTGACATTGTTGTATGGGAATCTTCAAGGCGTCCAGACCGTCGGGCAATGGAAGCTCTGCAGAACCGGCGAATTCCGAGTGAAGAGCCTTCGGAGCCGGCCCCGGGACAAACCCTTGAGTAATAATTTCTTCTTGTCAAGCCTTCCAGCATTCGGCCTTCGAGTCAGCGCGGCGACGTGACTTGTAGGCTTTCTACCAAAACGAGGGCGTGGACAGAGGAGTCGTTTCCATTCGTTGAAAATGGTGCCTCAACAGTGTCAAGAGTTGGCTCGCGAGAGTCAGCATGCTTGAAGCAACAGTGACAGAGCTAAGTTTCGTACCGCAACCGAGCAGCAGAAAAAAAATTGCCAGTGGCTTGACGGTATAAAGCCGAGAGAAGCAACCAGTTGAAGTTATCTCGAACCATATCTTCGTTATCGTTGTTTCTTCCTGCACATAATGGCTTTATTCTACCACCGAGCCGTCGATTTCCTCTCGGAAGACCCTTTTGGGCATGTGGAGGTCCTCCAATACCCCTCTCCAGCTCTTTCGGAGCAGCTCAGCTCCGCTGAGATCGACGACGACATTCTCGCGACCCCAGCTCAGGCGCAGATTGTGAGTTCAGAGCAAGTACAGTGGTGCAGGGTCAGAATCATTCTGCCTACCAGTCCGCCTCCCACAATTGAGAGAATCAAGTCAACTTGGCGGCAGCTTGCATATCATCGTAAGTCATTGAGGAAAGAAGCATGCTTTAGATTGTGCTTGCTTTTTCATACCAATAATCAGATTACCGATGATTGGTCTTGCTAATTCACAGCCCAGATTCCTGCCTGCGGACCGTACTCCGTACAGACCCCAAGTCCGGCAAGGTTTACCATCGCGTGCTCCGTCGTGTTGCCGACATTCGCTGGAAGGAGCGCAGGTCGTCTTCTTCCCCATCGACATCTTCCGAAGTTAGTGATGATACTGACGACGATCTCGCGCACCTAACCGTTGACGAGGCCCCCGGGGCTGGGTATCATGTCTCGCTCCATGTTCGAAGGGCGCTTGTGGATAGCACCTCGCTTGGGGTAATCAAGGTCAACTTTGACCTTCTCTACTGCGGCGTCCCAATCCAGGAGCACACGCCATTCAGGGCGTACGCGCGCTACCTGGCCCAGGCCAAGAACCCTGGAGAGTCCGTCAAATTCTGGTCCGAGACCCTCAAGAACGCTACGCCAAGGAATGCCGTCCAACCGGCAGAGGCAGCTGATGGCCGCCTTGAGTTTGCACAGCGATCGGCAATTTCTGCAGAACTCAACGAGTCCATGCTCTTCAACCTGTCCGCGGTGGAGCTGGAGTACGGCATTCCGAGACGAGTCTTCTTCGAGACGCTCTGGGCCATTGTTCTTCAACACCATACCGGTTTTGACGAGGTCATTTTCGGCAGTGTCGGGCGGGATTCCAGCTTCTTTGGTGCCGAATCCTGCATCGGTTGCCTCGACCAAACGTACCCGATCCGACTCAATGTGTCCGGAGATGTAAAGTTTCAGGACCTCGCCAATGCGGTCATCTCGTTCCATCACACGGCTTCGCAGCACAGCTACGTTGGATACCACGAGATCCAACGCCATCTGCATGGAGCCGCCATCGAGACGGTCGTCAATTACACGCCGAATTTGAACTCGCCGTCCACAGCTGGCCAACTGACGTGCTTCCCGCTTGCATTGTCCATCAATGGCACGAGGCCGCTCAAGCTAACGCTTTGCCACAGCCCAAGTATCGAGGATGGGGGAGCTGAGGTTCTGCTTTCACACTTCATCGAGGCTCTGAGAAGCGCTTTGAACAAAATCTACCTTCCTCACACCCTTGTCGGAAACGTTGAGATCGACTCTGATGCTGAAAGGGTATCGATCGTGAAGGCTAATCGGTCCAAGAAAGCCGAGCAGCCGAGCACTATTCCTCAACTTTTCGAAGAGGCCGCACTGAAATACGCGGATACACCTGCCATCGAGGACGACGCTCGCAACGTCTTGACCTTCGCCGAGCTTAACAAGCTTGCCAACAAGGTCACGAGGGTTCTTGGTCTCCACAGAGGGGATATTGTTCCCGTTTGCATGGACCGGTCCGTTGATCTTATCGTTTCTCTGCTCGCAATCCTCAAGTCGGGAGCTGCATACACAATCCTGGACCCAGAAGGACCGAAGGACCGCAACCTCCAGATTGTCAGCGATTGCAGGGCCTCGGTCGTGCTGACCCACAAGAAGTATTCCGTCTTGTTCGAGAACAGCCGGGAGATCGAGCTCGCTTTGGCCGCCGCCAGAGCCCCAGCGGCAGCCATTGACGACTTGAACCTTCACCTCGACCTTCGGCCACATGAGAAGTGCTATGTTGTCTACACCAGTGGCTCCGCCGGCAAGCCGAAGGGAGTCGTCCTGACTCACTCAGCTGCCACCAACGGCATGGCGTATCATTCTCTGAGTGGCAGAAGTCGATGGTTCCTGTTCTACAACCCGACTTTCTCCGCCGCGCAGAGAACGATGCTCTCGACTCTCGTTCACGGAGGCACTCTGGTCATTGCAAAGAAGCAGAAGATCGAAACGGACTTGGTTCGACTCGTGAACGACCTCGACGTCGAGGCGCTTGGCATCACGCCGTCTGCGCTCTCGCTGCTCCAGCCATCTGATGTTCCGAAGCTGAAGCAGATCACGCTGGTTGGTGAGCGCATTCCGCAAAGCTTGGTGGCTCAGTGGGCGGACCACGTTGAGCTTCGGAACACCTACGGGCTCAGCGAGTGCACGCAGCTCAACTTCGGTACACGTCTGACGGCGTTGAGCAACCCCCGCGTGATTGGCAAGCCCAACGATACAACAAGCGCTTACGTCCTGAAGCCGGGCACGACCAGCCTTGCGCCGAGGGGCGTTATCGGCGAGCTTTGCCTTGCCGGACCGCAGCTGGGCAGCGGCTACCTCAACGAGTTCGAGAGGACGGCCAGAGTGTTCATTGACAACCCCTTTGGCAAAGGCAAGCTGTATCGGACCGGAGACTCGGCGAAGATGCACCACGACGGCTCGTTCGAGATCTTCGGGCGCATTGACTTTCAGGCCAAGATCAACGGTCAGAAGGTCGAGCCGGCGGAGGTGGACCGCGCTTTGATCAAGCACGAGGCAGTCTCTGCTTCAATTACCGCAGCAGCTGAGATCGCCGACAGGACGGTTCTTGTCGCTGGAGTCGTCCTCGCTGAAGCTGCGCAATGGAAGTCCACAATCCAATTGGTCCGGGAGCACGCCGAGAGTCACCTTCCTGCCTACATGGTTCCCTCCTTCTGGATGCCTCTTGCCGAGATCCCAACCAACATCAATGGCAAGACCGATGTAAGAGGCTTCAAGGCCAAGGCCGAAAGCCTTGGAGTCGAGGGTTTCCTCAGGTTGATGACGTCAGGTGAAGCCTCGACTATCACGGATGAGACCGAGCGAAAGATCGCGAAGGTGTGGGCTGATGTTCTTAGCATGGACTTGAGATCCATCCGGCGTGAACACTCGTTTCTGATGTTGGGTGGAAGTTCCATCCAGGCTATCAAAGCCATCTCCGAACTGAGGAAAGCTGGGTTCCAGACAGACCTGAGTAGTCTCTTGAGCGACATGACAGTTGAGAAAGCGCCTCTGGCTTACACCAAGCTGCCGGAAGACCTTGTTGAAGATCCAGAACCCTTCGGACTGGTCTCACACGCGAAGACTCGAGAAGCGCTCCAGCGCGAGACGGCTGTTGTGGATGCCTACCCGGCAACGCCTTTGCAACAGGATCTGTTGCCTTCCCTGGCCATGGACGAAGATCGCTACTCCTACCAGCGCGTTTGGGATGTTTCCGCCATTGATTTGGGAAGATTGAAGGAGAGCTTCCAGACAGTTTTCGAGAAGAGTGACATCCTGAGGACTTCCTTTGTTCCGAACGGAAGGACTATACTCCAAGTTGTTCGCGCCGACATGAGCTTCCCTTGGATCGAGAGCGACCTCAGCCTGGATGAGTATCTCAAACAGGACAGAGCCTCGACCTTTAAGATGGAGGGGCCCCTCTTCCGTGCGGCGGTTCTTTCAAAGTCGATACTGGTTGTCACGATGCATCATTCTCTGTTTGACTTTTGGTCGCACCGGTTCCTGTATCAAGATGTCGCTGCAGTCTACTTGTCCAAGCCGGTCACCTCGAGACCTCCATTCAAGCGGTTTGTCAATCATCTTTTGAAACAAGACTTCACTGCGCACCGTCGATTCTGGAGAGAGTATCTAAAGGGCGCGGAGCCGACGCTGCTGAACCACTCACCAGTCGGACTGACGACCAAATTGGGCAAGACTTTGCCCGGAGGCATCCAAGGCCGTGTCAAATCACTTGGCCTTACCTCAGGTGCAGTACTATACACGGCGTGGGCAATCGTATTACACAAGCACACAGGCAACCACGATGTCACATTCATGACGTCCTTGTCCGGCCGCGATGCACCCGTATCAGGAGTCGAAAGCATTGACGGGCCGACACTTACCATAATTCCACAAAGGGTGAGCCTGGACCCGGAGCAGCCTCTGAGCCAGCTCGCCAAGTCCGTTGGTGCGCGTCTGATGGAGCTTGCCACCCACTCCCAGTTTGGCATGCGGAATGCGTTCTCTGCCAGCAACACCCGACAAGAAATTGTCGACACGTTCCTGAACATCCTCGTCAAGGATGAGGAGGACGCCTCTGTCGGCAGTGTCTTCAAGCGCCACGGCCCACGCCCGCAGTGGGCTCTTTACTGGACAACGATGGAAATCGAAGAGGGCGCCGAAGACACCGTCTTCCGTATTTCTGGCGACATGGAAGAGCGTAGATTGCAATTCCTCATGGACTCGTTCATCGAGACTATCGACGCAATCATCGAGAAGCCGACTGAGACGCTTGCTACGCTCAGCGTCGTGAGCAACGCCGAAGCCGAGTTGCTTGGGAACAAGTTGTCCAATAGAGAGTCTTTGCATGTTCCTCAGCCAGAGCTCCTCCACGCTCGCTTCGAAAGGCACGCTGAGAGGACGCCAGGCGCGATTGCCATCAACTGGGATGCGACGGAGCAGGTCACCTACGCAGAGCTCAACGCTCGAGCAAACCGGCTGGCGCATCATCTGATCCAGCAAGGAACCAAAGTGGGTGATCGGATCCCACTTCTCCTTGACAAATCCATCCACACGATCGTCGCCATCCTGGGTGTCATGAAAGCCGGAGCAGCATACGTGCCGATGAGTCCTGACAATCCCATCGAGCGCAATCTCTTCATTGTCCTAGACGTAGCCGCGAAAACCCTGATCGTTCACCGCAAGCATGTTGGTTTCTGCAACCATCACAGCCTGCCTGCTGTTGTCATCGATGGACTCCAGCTCTCCGCGCTCCCTGCTACCACTCCCGTAGTTTCCGCTTCACCTGACAACCTCGCGTACATCATCTACACGAGCGGTAGCACTGGTCTCCCCAAGGGAGTCCAGCTTCCTCATCGCGCTGCTGCTGCGGCCGTCTGCAGCATGGAGCACGCCGAGGGACGCAGCGAAGGCGAATGGCGGACTTTGCAGTTCGCAAACTACGTCTTCGACGCTTCCGTGCAAGACATCTTCAACACGCTGAGCACCCGCGGAACGCTCTGCATGGCCCCTACCGAGAAGCTCCTTTCCGACCTGGCTGGCGCAATCAACGAGATGTCTGTCAAGCAAGCTATCATCACTCCGACTGTGGCGAAGCTGCTGAATCCTAAGGACGTTCCCACATTCACGACTCTAATTGTCGGCGGAGAGCCGCTTACGACTGATGTCGTAGAGACTTGGCGTCCTGGGCACCAGATCCTGAACGTGTACGGCCCTACTGAGACGTCAATGGTTGTGACAACGAAGGATGTGCAGCTCGGGGGTCGCATTGGAAACATTGGTGCTCCGTTCCCTACTGTCATGGCGTTCATCCTGGAACCAAACGGAGATGGCCTCGTTCCCTACGGAGCGGTCGGTGAGCTCTGCATCGCCGGGCCTCAGGTCAGCGATGGTTACGTCAATAGAGATGATCTTACCAAGGCCAGCTTTGTCTCAAGTAAGGCGTTGAATGGTAGGACTCTATGCCCTGACCGTTGATTACCTTACGTTAACATGGGAAATAGTTGAAAAGCTCTACAGGACTGGTGATTTGGCTAGATGGCTACCAGGTGCGTATTCTCCGCCTCTAGTTTTTGCCAACGGTATCTCCTGGATCTTCAGGACACAGCATAGCTGACAGAACTTTCCAAGGGGGTGAAATTGAATGCCTCGGCCGCAAAGACAACCAGGTGAAGATCCACGGCCACCGTATCGAACTTGGCGAAGTCGAGGCCGCCGTCCTGAAGACCGGGATCGTGCAAAACGGAGCCGTCATTCTGGCCAAGGTCAACGATAAGCCCCAGCTGGTTGCTTTCTGCATCTTTGAGCAGACGGGATCCATTGAGGTCCAAGACGCCGCGGACCACATTGACAGTTTTTCAAGCTTCCGCGAAAACCTCACCGGCCTTACTCCCTACATGATTCCGAAAATCGTCCTGCCGATCGGAGAATTCCCGAAGCTACCTTCAAGGAAGATCGACCGCAAGGCCCTGAAGCGGATGGTTGAAGAGATGGATCCGCTTGTTCTCAGCCAGTACGCGTTGTCCGGCCCGGGAGAAAGACACAAGGTCGTTCCAGTGGAGACTGAGCAAGAGTCTGTTTTGGAGTCGATGTGGGCCGAAGTCTTCCAGCTTTCTACGTCTGAGATTGGACGTGAAGCAAGCTTCTTGTCACTGGGAGGTGACTCTATCTCTGCCATCAGCCTCTCGAGCGTGGTTCGCAAGGCTGGATATGTCCTCACGGTCAACAATATCTTGAGGTTCCCCGAGCTGGCTGAGATGGCGACAAAGATGCAAGCTAGCAAGATCGACGACTCCAGGCCGAAGAGGGCGTTCACAGTGCCCGAGGTTGCGAAAGCTGAAGCGGTGGCATCTGGGCTTGATTGGGAGCAGGATGTTGACTATGGTAAGCATGATACCCATCCGGTCTCCATTTCCACGCTCTAACGCGAGACAGTCTACCCCTGTCCTCCCGGGCAGGCCGAATTCGCCAGCCAAGGAGACCGTGACGAGCAGATGTGGGCTCTCATGGCGGTGCGCCGACTGCCGCCAGCCATGAGCCCCCAAACATGGATCGAGGCCACAACCAAACTGACCCAAGTTAATGACATTCTAAGGACGTCATGGCTGCATACGTCTGACTCCGAGTGGCTTGGCATTGTCCTCAAATCCCCCGACCCGAATGTCACGTACGCCGACTGCAAGGACGAACAGGCAGCCTCCGAAATCATTGAAAAGTTTTGGACCGAGCGGTTCACTCTTGGCAAGCCATTCATCAAGTATGCCATACTCAGGTACCCCGACCAATCCTTCGACCTCGCAATCAAGATGAACCATGCTGTCTACGACGGTACGCTATTCCGAATTTTTGACGACCACTTCGGAGCAATCATAGACGGCGTACCAATCCCCGAACACGGAGAATTCAAAGACTTCGCTTTCCACATCTACCAATCCGACAAAGAAGATTCGCTTGCGTACTGGAAGCAGATCATGAGGGGAAAGAACTTTTCTTTCATCGACGCTCCCAACCCGAAAATCACTGCCGCGATCAGGAGGCCAGTCGAGACCAACCTCGACCGCCTGGCCTTGCGCTGCGGCGTCACACCCCCAGTCATTTTCCAGGCAGCGTACCAACTGTGGCTTGCCCGTGAAACTTCCCACAGTGACATCAGCTTCGATTACCTGCTCAGCGGGCGCAACGTCGATCTACCTAACCCGCAGACCATCAACGGCACACTTGCAAACTTCCTGCCGGTGCGTACCAAAGTTCAGGTTGAGGTCACCCTGAAGGAGTTCCTGCAAGAAACTCAGGACGCCTTCTGGGCCATCACGGAGCATGGAAACGTCGGTTTGGATGAGATCTACGCTGCGTCAGGCCTCTCTCGCAAGGAGTTTGGCAACAGGTCGCTTTTCCTGTTCCAGCCGTTTGAGCCTGCCGCGCAGTCTGATGACTCGAAACGCTGGCTGATCATGGCGAAATCCCGCGTGCGCATGTACCAGCCGTACGGCCTTGTCGTTGAGGTTGCCAAGGCTCCCAGAGACATGCATAAGCTGGCCGTCATGTACGACGAAGATGTGTTCACTGAGGAGCGTGCTGAAAAGATTGCTGCTGAGATCGCAGAGATTGTGGAAGTCTTTGCAGAGCATAGTGAAGAAGGAGGGAAGGTTCTGGGAGAACTGTAAAGATTGCCGATTCCATTCGCTATATTTCTTTGGGTCGTTCCCTCAGTGGTTCCTTTGATTCCCCCACAGCAGAGACTGTTGACCTGGAATGCTGTCGTTCTCTTTTCCTTCTACACCATTTCCAAAAGTTCCTTGCGACTAGTGAAACGTCAAAGCTAGCTATATTTCTCAATGTCAGATGTCATAAAATGTTAAATTAAGAGATCCACACGGCGAAGCATATTTCTGTGCGGAGACAAACGCGGCCGTAGGAGTATTGTTGAAGCCAAGTTCCACAAGGCTGCCGCCTGTTTCTAAAGAATTATGAGTGCTCGGTGTCATGGAAAGATTACGGCAAGAAATTGGCATACCATTGCCACTTTGTGGCCAGTCCAGACCATTCCACGAATCATTTGCAAATGCAACCCAGGCTCTCATCACTAGCTTCTGCAATTGTTTCTGCGCTGGCGTATCTGGAATCCCGCTGACGTCTGACGATGCGCCGAAAACCATGTGCATGTCGGTGCCGTGGTAGGCAGAGCTGTTTGGATACAGGCGCACATTATCCCAGTCGGCGCCGTAGCGAAACTGCCATGAAGGTACTCCATATCGTGAGCGGGCGGCTGCAGCATAGGTACTTGGACATGTGAAGGTGACGAGATTGAAATTGTCCCATTGCTCGTTCGTAAGAATGCTCCCGGCGCCGTACGCGGCAAGGCGGTAGTAGCCAGCTTCGAAGTGGGTGTTGCCAACGAGATAAGGCTGAGTGTCAACAATGCGTCAGCCTTTCTGTCCTAGAGCCTGTGTTGGGAATGGGGACTCACCAGCCGCGCAAATTGTCCAGCCTTCGTCATCTGAGTGTAGGTCTCAACTGAGAACACGCTACTGTTGTCTACGGTTGGCTGGAAAACGGCCTCGGATCTACCCTGACCGCTCACCGTCGGAAGTTTGATGGCAGCCACGGCGGTCTTTATGTCGTTGAAATCTTTACTGCGCATACAACCCAGCACATCGCCGCTGCTGCCGCAGCCTACCTGTGCGGAGACATTGTACCACCTCGACTCGGCAGTTGACTGGTTGCTCGTCGGGAAGCTGAACGCGTTTCCAGAGTGTGGAATGATGCCAGTGACAATGGGATCGTCTTTGTACGTGTATGACCAGAAATCAACGGCTGCGCCGCCGGCGCTCTGCCCGAAGATGACAATTTTGCTGGGATCGCCGCCAAAGGCCCGGATATTGTCTCGAACCCATTCAACAGCGAGTCTTTGATCCAGGAAGGCGACGTTCTTGGGTGAGTCCGGAGCGGCAGGGAAGCCCCAGATGGAGACGCGGTAGTTGAGAGTTACCATGACAACATCTTCAGCAGCCGTGATGTATTCTCCATCGAAGAATGGTGTGTGGCTCTCTCCTATGGTGAAGCGACCGCCATGGATAAACACGAGGACCGGCCTCAATTTCGACGTCTTGGGCTTGGTCCAAATGTTGAGGGTGAGGCAGTCTTCGCTTTGGGTGTGATTCAATTGCGCAGCGAAGTTTGCGATGATGCGCGGGCCCTGGGGAGTTTCGTCCGGATAGTTGACCGGTTTTGAATCCGTTTGCGGACACGTGGGGGAGTATTGCGACGCGACAAAGGTGGTGTTGCCGATGTATCTTTGTGGTGGGGCGAATCGGAGCGCTCCGACTGGAGGCTGTGCGTACGGGATTCCCAGAAATTCAATGACCTGGGTTCGTTTGCCTGCTTGATGTCCAATGATTGTTCCGCTACTTGTATCTACTACTGAGTGATCAGGTTGTGACAATACAGGGACGGAGAAAAGACATGTGAGAAAGATGAGCCGAGAACGCATGATGAAACGGCGATAGAGACTGCCAAAGAAGTGATTGAGAAAAGTTTCAACGCGATGGGGAGGATCAATGATGCAGAAGCTTTATACACCGCCATTGTGCTTTGCACTAGCAGCTCCTACATATTAAACACGGGTGGGCCTTGACGCACAATGGCAGGTCGGCCGGACCCCTCACTTCGTGGGGGCGGCGCTTGCACGTTCTGGTGCGATAGCGCAGGGGGCGGAACGGAGATCTGCTGGGCATTTCGCGCGGTCGGAAGTCGTACGAAA
This sequence comes from Neofusicoccum sp. Z2, assembly GCA_037356115.1. Classification (NCBI taxonomy): domain Eukaryota; kingdom Fungi; phylum Ascomycota; class Dothideomycetes; order Botryosphaeriales; family Botryosphaeriaceae; genus Neofusicoccum; species Neofusicoccum sp. Z2. The sequence continues at coordinate 105,572 of JBAWJY010000077.1, forward strand.
TACTCCAGTGTTGTCGGTTGTTGTCAAGATTGGGCGGTGCGATCTTGTTTGCGACACTCCAGTGCGGAGTACTCCGTGTTCTGTGGTCATTTTCAAACATATGCTATATTAGCTTAACTTCGGCCAATAATGGACATCTTGACTACCTGGAGATATCCCACCGCCTTCCCAGAAGCGTACTCCGCCGAGTGGAGCCGTGTCGATCACGGAGGGTCAATGGGCGCTGTCCCACTACATCCCGTGGAATTCGGATTGGAACATGACAGGGCTCACATTTCTGGTTTAAAACTCGTCTCTCATCAACCAAGATTCTTCCCTGGGAGTTCAAGGTACGTGTGTGTGGCTCAAACTCAGATCTTGTCCTTCCGAGAGTAATGAGTACACTTGTGCTTCCGAAAGTAATGAGTACAATGGTTTCCGGGAGGTAATCATTTACGTAAATCAGGCAGTCGCTGAATTTCCATAGCTTTTCAGCAATACCGCGATTTTTGCGATGTGTTGCATGTCATTGGGGGGAAGTGAAGGACAAGGGAAAGAATTGCTTCACGGCGGGTTGATACCTGGATACTCTGGTCAAAGACAATTCCGATAGACAGGAGTGTTGGGAGATCAAGGCGCGGAGGGTTCTTGTTCGCTTCTCTTCTGAGTGGCTGCGGATATGTGTAAGGAGCATAGAGGCTAAGCTACATTGCCTAGTCTTTAAGCCATCTGGTGGTCTACCTCAACTTCCCCACTTACTACTCACCATTGTAACGGTAACGCATCTCACTCTGCTACCTGGCCGAACGACTTACCGCAAAAAGAAGGTAATGGCATACTAAACCCAGGCGTGGATCCAGTGCCGCGCTAGTGCCAATACGTGGGAGGCGGTCTCACAGGGCCACATTCATGTCTGTGTGGCGATCTGCGAAAGGTCAAGGAACCGCAGGAAAAAATTAGTCCTGCGACGATTTTCAGAAGCTCAGATACTTTGTCTAGCGAGACACGCTCATTCAAACTGCTTGTATTCCAAATTCCACTCGATGGTCCATGCCGCGGCTGAGTTCCCTCTATACCTACCCTGATTTGCATCATATTTGAGCAAGTTTCAATTTTCAATGATAGAAGGACATCCAATGCTCTTCTAATGTGACACCCCTTGCCTTCATCTGTCACTGGGGGCCAACGCTCTTGATTTCTCAAAGGTTCGTCATCTTCTGGCCAGCTGGGTGGTACCGATCGCCAACCACCTTGTAGCTTTCCAGGATTCGGTCAATCTCCTCCAGTTCAACTTCGGTCAGATCAACCACACGAGAGTTCTCCTGAACCCGCTCGACTGCAGTTGCTCCTGGGATAGGGATGATGACGGGCATGTCGGGTCTCTTGGAGAGGGCCGAAAGCCAGTTCAGGGCCAGCTGAGCCGGCGTGCATTTCTTGCTCTCGGCAATTTTCTCAAGCGCCCGGACAAGTTCGAGATTGACTTCAAAGTTCTCGGGTTGGAACCTTGGGAGAAGTCTCCGTATATCTCCCTCCGGGATGTCAGATGGAGATTTGATTTGACCGGTGAGCATCCCGCGGCCGATGGGGGAATACCTGCGGAGCTATAAGCAGACGTTCGAGAAAAAACGGAAGGAGGGACAGACGCAATGATCGGAATGTCCAGCTCCTTGCAAGCCTCGGTGATGCCATTGGTGAGCGGATCCGTCGACCACAGGGACAGCTCGACTTCAACAGCAACGATTTTCGTGATGCGCGCCGCTTCCCGGATAGTCTTCGCGCTGACTTCGCTCAGCGCCACGCCTCCAATCTTGCCCTCTTTGACGAGCTCTTCGAGGGCACCCAGGGTCTGCTCCAGGGGGACATTCGGGTCCCGGCGCGCACATTCAAACATGTCAATGCGTCCTCTCCCCCCTAGCATCTCCAGACAGTTGTCGACGCTTCTGCGCACACCCTCGGGGGACCCGTCTGGAGTAAGGCCGGGCCCGATGCAGCCCTTGACGTTGAGCACGACTCTGTCCGCGTCTTCTGGATACTTCTCGTAGTACTTCTTGAGAAGCGTCATGGAGTTGTGCTCCGGGGTGCCGTAGAACTCTCCGCCGTTCCAAAAGTTGCATCCGGTGGACAGGGCTGCTCGCATGGCCGCGAACGCTTGCTCTTCTGAGACGGCCTTGGCTCTCCAGGTAAGGCCTTGCAAGGTCAGCGGGTGTGTTTCGCAGGTCAATGGACGTGGGGCTGTACCCAACAGACCGTAGCCAATGCTGCCGACATCTTGACCGTTCACCTTTGGCATGATTTCAAAAACGCTGTTCGAGACACAGAAGATGGAGAGGTGCGAGTGGGCGGGAACCTGGGGCTCGTACACCCTTTTCAATGAACGGTGCTGGCTGAGGGCGGGTGTTCCGCTCTGAAATGGCGCGGACTTAAAAGCAAGCCCCGCCTCTTAAAGCCGGAAAAGCGGGAAGGGATTGCGTCAAGACGCCGCAAGCATCCAGGCGGGAATTTGGAATTGTGCGCGAAGGATTGAAAGGGAGCGAAATGAAATGAAAATTCAGACCACACGATAGGCGGCGGGGCAATTCACACAGGAATCAACACGAACGGGAAGTAGTGAGCGAGTGAATTAAACATTGATTTGCTGGATTTCTACAAGATTATTTCCATGAATCTATCCTCCATGTTCACTATCCCAGCCAGATTGCGTCCTGCTTAGTTTGTCTGCTTGATCAGATCCGCGGCCTTCTCGGCCACGCCGTAAACACACGCCTGCAAGTGGCCAGCCGGGATCAGCGGCATGACGCTCGAGTCGATGATGCGCAGGTTCTGCGTGCCGTAGACGGTCAGCTTGCCGTCGACAACGCCGCCGAGCTCGAGCGGGAGCATGCTGGCGGTGCCCGTCGGGTGGTACTCGGTGAAGATGCCGCCCTTGACGAGGTCCAGCAGCTGGGCGTCGTCCGCGACCTGTGCGGCGGTGGGGTAGTTCTCCGCAGGGTCCAGCTCGGCCAGGGCGTTCGTCTTGACCAGGCGGTGGTTGAAGCGCAGGGCCTCGGTCAGATACGCCAGATCGACAGGGTTGGAGCCGTAGCGCGGGTCGATGACGGGCGTGTCGAAGGGATCGGTGCTGCGGATGCGGATCTGGCCACGTCCGAGGGGCTTCATGACCGAGTAGGTGAAGGATCCGGCGTTGTTGTTCAGGATCTCGAATTGGCCGCGGTTGCCGTCGTTGAGAGCGTTGATGAGGAGCTCCTTCTGCCTGTCGTAGCCTGCAACGAGGGTCTCGTCAAGGCCGTCCAGGAGGTACTCGCCAGAGCCCTGAGCGGTGGCCGACTGGAGCACAGCGGTAAAGTTGTCCGTCATGTCCTTGAGCGAGGGGAATGCCACACCGTTGGGCGGACCGGCAGTCCACGGGCCCGAGTGCTCGTTCCAGAACTGCGCGCGGTTGGCGTCGGTATCGACGGCAGAGCTGGCGGGGCGGTCGTACGTGGTGCTCTGGTAATGGTTGTTGGTGGCCAACATGAAATGGTCTTGGTAGTTGTTGCCGACGCCCGGAAGATCAATGCGGGTGTCGATGCCGAAGGAGGACAGGAGGTCGGAGTCGCCAATGCCAGAGAGCTGCATGATCAGGGGAGTGTGGACGGCACCGGCGGCAAGGATGACATCGCGCTTGGCGGTGATGATGCGGCGCGGGGCAGCAGAGTCCGTGGCATACTCAACGCCGCTGACACGGAGGTTGGGCAGGGCCTGGCGCTTGGTCTTCCTCTTGGCCTTCTTGTCCTTGGAACCGCTGTCGGAGCAGGAGTCCGAGCAGCCGCAGTCGTAGGTGGCCGTGATGACGTGGTGAACCTCAACGCCCGAGTTGGGATCGTAGCCCTCGGGAGCCTCGCTCTTCAGCAGGTCGAACAGGTTGCCAATCGGGAACTGGTTGAAGATGTTGAGCAAGCCCTGCAGACCGCCCTGCACAGAGTCGATCTTGAGTCCGTAGTGCCGGCCTTGGCCGTTGGAGCTGTTGCCCTCCGTGGTGGCGGGAGCGGTGCCGTTGACCCAGGTGGGTGCGGTGGAGTTGGACCATGGAGCGCCGGACGGGCTGGTGTGGTTTGTGAGGCCGTGCGGACTGCCAGCGCTGCCAGAGCCAGCATGGCCGGTGTCAGAGGCGGCGCTTTCTTCAAACTCCTCGCCCGTGCCATCCTCGCCGTCAAAGATGAGGCGAGTCACGAACTGGCCGCTGGAGACGTAGAGGTTGTCACGTGAGGCATGCGGGTCGTAGTGAGACCGCCTTGCATCGGCGCGGGTCTTCGCCTCCGGGTCAATGGTCATGGGGAGGAAAGAGGCACCGGCAGTGGCGCCCGCACTTGGGTCGCCTTCGGTCGGAACACCAAGCTCGTTCAGTCCGTTGTAGAAGCTGGCGGTTCCGGAGTAGAAGTAGCCCTGGTAGCTGATGTTGACTCCGCCGCCGGTGCCGTGGAGGCTCGGGTCGCTGTGAATCTGGTACGTCTGGGCGTCCTCGGCCGAGTAGTCGGCCGTGAACGACTCGCTCTGTGCAGACCGTCAGCTCCTGCACTCTTGCCTTGGATGTTCGCTCATACCCTCTGGAAGTACTTCAGCATCGAATCCCAGCCCCAGCCGCCATCGCCGATGAGAGTAGCCCAGTCGTCGTAGTCTCCGATGTTTCCCCTGTTCCAGAGCATGCCGTTGATCAGGGTGCCACCGCCGACGCCGCGGCCCAGCGGGTAATGCCTCGTCTTTCCGTCGAGATACGGTTGAGGCTCCGTTCCGAGGTTCCAGTCATACTGCAGATGTCCGGACAGCGAGCCGGCGGGCGGCGACGGGTCGTTGCCCACGAAGAAGGGAACCCGCATCCATTCTTCGTCCTGGTCTACGGGGCCGGCCTCCAGCACGAGGACCGTGACCGCCGGGTCCTCGGTGAGCCTGTTCGCGACGGTCAGGCCGCTGGCCCCTGCAGTCACGCTGTCAAAACCACGTCCAGGGACTCATGTGCTCGCGCTGTACGCACCTCCGCCGACAACTGCACACAAAGATTAGCGTGTTGTCCCGCACTGCGTGAGCCGGGCGCGGAGCATACTGATGTAGTCATATTGGTCTAGTAATGCGTCGTTGATTGGTCTGGCATGTGATCTAATATCGAAAAGAGCGACGATGGCCGCGAGCGGCAGCAGCGAGTAGAACCGAGTCATCATTAAAGAGAGTGACACGAAAAAGGAAAGAATTAAGAGAGTGCAAGGGAGGCTACCGGGACTGGCCAAGGGAGAACCGGGCGTTTTATTCACCTGGGCCCACGGCGGCGCGGGCGGCAGCCTCAGGACGGCGGCCCGCCATGACGCACGCCTGCAGAGGCTTCGTATCGACCGTGTGGACCGGCGTGCGGTTGGCCGCGGCGAGGCAGGCAGCGGGCAAACCGCAGTGCGCAAACCTCGTCGGGCCTTCCGCGGCGTCGAGCATCAGCGGCTGATGGACGGCATCAGTCGTCCGTGCTTGCGTCTCCTTCCCGGCGCTGCTCCTGCGCGGCGGGTCTGCTGCTGTCATTGGTCATGGATCGTCAGGAGGGCGGATCCGCCGATGGCCAGAGAGCGAATGCGCCGAAGATCAGTCCTTACAATAGCATCACCCGCGCCCCGTACCGAGAGGGAGATGGCCTGGCGGCCGCGATGTGCGTGTCCGCCGTCACATCGCTCCCGCTGGCACCAGGCGCCGTGCCGATCGCGCCGCGCAGAGAGATCGAGGCCGGCGGTTGCAGCGCTGGTGGAGCAGAGAGGCAGTCCGGCTGGGTCGGAGAGAAAAGTCGGGCCCCACGCCGCCGAGGCGTTTCACATGTGCCAGCCACAGCCAAGTCCAGCCACTGACGCCTCAGCTGCCGGCCCTCCGCCCGGCTCTGAGCCGCTGCTGGCTCAGGGGAGACGGTCGCAGAGGCTGCGCAAGAATAGCAGACGGAGCTCTGAAGCCGTTCATGCGCTGTTCGCTTACCCAATCAGGCCGCCCGCGCTCTCGATTGGCCACCACAGCAGACGGCACAGCCGGAGCGCGAAGAAAAAGACCAGAACACGTCTTGATTTGTTAATATGTGATGTCACTGTGGTTCGGTTCATCTCGCTGCGCTCTCCACACACAAATCGACCTCGCCGCCGAGGCGATTTGGCGGCGCGGAACCCCCGGGGTGGGAATACGAAGAAAACGGTCTGGTGCTAAAACTCGTACTATGCATGCCGTTGTTTCGACTCCTGATCGAGTGACCAGCCGGCCGTCACGTGCGAGGGCGGTGCTGGCCCTGCAGCGGCCTAAGATCCTGCTGCCCGAGAAATTGCGCATGTTGTCATGAACCCGTATCGAGCTGCAGCCTGATGAAGCTGCAAGCAGCTCATCCTTGCTAAGCGAGGCCGAGCCGGGCCTATTCTGGCAACATAACACGCTGTCTCAGACTTGTTCTACTGTCTCTCTCTCCTCCAAAGCGACCAGCAGCCTCTGCGTGGGCACAGCAGCCACCCATTCACGTCCGGAGGGAAGCCCCGCAGGGCGATATCGAGGGCAAGAGGTAAGGAGACCGCAACAACGCGTACAGATGGATCCAGAAGTTCCCTACCACTTGCGAGACGGAAAGGAAGAGCTCGTAATACGAGAAGCTGTAATGGTGGCGCGTCAACACTGTGCACCAATGTGAACATTCGACCCTTTCGAAAAGGGAATATAGAACTTGTCCCCAAAGGGAAAGCCATCGCTGAGAGCCTGTCCGTCGGGCGTGAGCCACCGGTACGGATCACAGTCCTCTGGGCTCAGGAATGCCGTCTTGTCCCGGAGGTACCAGATCGGAGACGAGCTAAGAATAGTCTGTGGCGGACAGTGAGATCCACTGGGTATGACGGAAGGATGCGAAGCACTTACGTAGTACACCATCGGGAATGAACACTCCACTCAAGTCCACCCCGGCTTCGGGGGTCTCACGGGGTAACATCGCCGCTGCCCACCTAATACCTTCCTTCACGCAGGCCTCTAGCTTTGGAAGGATGCTATCAAGTGTAGTCCTGTCTTCCGGGAACCCCCTTTTGAAAAGCTCCTGGAATGATTCGTCTTGATACTGGGGATTATGCGCGAGAGCCCAGAGCATGTGAGCAAGCGATGGGGACGTCGTATCTGTCCCGGGCCCAAGCATTTTTTCGAGCTCGGACAAAGCGCTTCCGGGAGAAAGGCCCGATTTCACCATCGTGTGGATGAAAATGGAAATGGCGAGCTCTGCGTCTCTTGAAGATTCGTCTGCAAGCTCGACTCGGACTACTACCATAGGTAAACACAGCCAAAACAGAAGGCCTGCGGAAACCAATGGTTCACCCACGGAGTCGAAGGCATGTATAGCGCGACTGAAGGCTGTCTGACAACCAGTCGCTACATAGTTAAATTCCATACTAAACATATTACAGAGAAGTAAATAAGCTTTACAGAATATCAGCAAGCCTCCGCAAGGCTGAGGCAGCAGGAGATGCGGACCCACCAGTGTCATCCAAGTCACCTTGTCGTCATTTCCAGCCTCCATAGTGAGTTCCTCGCCTTCGGGCCACGATACAATGGCGGCGATTGGTGTTCCGGACCCAAAAGATGCTCGCCTAACGTAGGCTCTAGTTCAATCACAGAGACACTGCCTCTTACAAAGAGTATCTGCTTCCAATGCTCGGCAGGCAAGAGCGAGATCAAGAAGGGCGTTACCATTGCATTTCAAACGGAAAATAAAATGATCAATTTGCTGCAGCATTAGGCCGCGCAGACTGTCTATCTTACTCAGGTTGAAAGGCTCCCCATGAGTCTTTCGAGGTCACTTGAGGTAGGCATTGTTCGTTGACTGTAGCGTATCCGCGTAACGCTCTTACGTGGTTGAGAATAGCGCCGGGTATCCATCCTGGACAAATTCGCCAAACATTTCGGGGTCTTTCGGGAATTCACTATGGACTTTGTGGACAACGTCATACATCCCAGTGGAGTCGAACGAGACCTTGTGAGGTCCGATGCACACCAGCGTGCCTATATACGGACCAGCCCACTTGAAATGGAAACAAGTCGAATGTGACATTGCCTACCGAGCTGTTCATGAAGGCGTGTGAGTTCCAGAGTAACATATCCGAAGTATTCCTGGGTGGTAGCGCATAGAAATCGCAAAAAAGGGGCCAGAACACTGGCGTTTGGGGCCGCTGCCAGAGGTGACAGGAACCTCCTCTCAATGCCCTGTTTGGAACTGCCAACAAGATTTTAGTGTATATTTGTCCTGCTGGTGTCGTTTACTAGCCTCAAAAACATAGTACGGTGTAAGAAGAGAGCCTACGGCCCGGGCGAAGACCACGGCGGTAGGAATGTTGGTACAGGGTCAAATTAAAGCCGGGACGCGTATGCAAACAACAGACTGCTTGGAGATCTCTATTATCTGAGAGCATGGCGACCCTCGCGTGCGTGAACAAGAGGCAATTGCGTAATGTGCAAGGCTCACGGGCTGTCCTGAGCAGCGCGACGCTCGTCTGTTTGTGGGCGTGGCCGTTGGGGTTATTTTATAACAATAACACATTGAGTGATTGAAAAATGGCGTTGTACGAGTACGTGTGCGTTGATTGGGCTTCGGGGCCGTAACTTTTCCGGGTTTGGTTGCTGCGGCCGAAGACGCTATCGGAGCTGCGGAAAAATTTATCGATGACGTGCACACTACATCAATGGCGCGAGTACATACCGAACTGCAGGACTCTAATTTATCAACAACAAACAAAACAGAGCCAGACCCTGACATGGCAACAAGCTTCCCGGACCCTCCGGGGAAACGCAAGCCCGGCACAAGAGCGCAGGGAACAGCCCCGGCTGACAAGCGCAACGAGGAGCTGATCAGAGAAGAGGAGCCGGAGGTCAACACGAAAGATGCCGAGGTTCTCGTATGTCGCCGTTGCGAGTCTAGGATCTGCGTGCGATGCTGACTGAGCACCAGCAAAACCTGGGGTACAAGCCGGTTCGACCACAACCCAGCCCCGGCAAAAACCCAGAATGTGGGCTCTGATTGACTGCAGGTGCTCCATCGAACGTACAATCTCTTTCACAATTTTGCCACGACATTTGGTCCGTATCACGATCGTGGAAGCGTCCATTGCTGACCAGTTGCAGCCGCGCTATACTTCGTTGGTGGTGTGCGGGTGACATTCACCACCGGCATCGCAGCTGGCGGGAACCTTGCCTACTGGTACGCAATAAACACCACTTTGGATCGGGATCCGGTTAACAGCATCTTGCGGGCAGGACGAGCTTTCTTGTGACTTGCGTTTTCACATTCATTACCGCAGCCGTCATTGCCGAAACATGCTCTTCGCTGCCGCTGGCTGGCTCTATCTACCTGTGGGCCGCTGAAGCTGGCGGCCCGCGCTTTGGCAGGCTCTTTGGCTTTATTGTAGCATGGTGGAGTACCACCGCATGGACGACGTTCTGTGCAAGTAAGCGCTGTTGCCCTTGTCCTCTCCGCCTTGACTGATCAGGATTCAGGCAATACTCAGGCTGCTGTCAACTACATGCTTTCGGTACGACTGTCTCATGCACAAGAGGATCCTCAAAGACTCATTGTGTTACAGGAAATTGTCGTCTTTAACGTGGATTTCCCCTCGGACGCCAGTAGTGTCAAGTTCCGAGCAGTCCAATGGATATGCACGGAGATCATGCTTGCCATCGCGGCGATAGTCAATCTCCTTCCCCGTGAGTGGTTCGGCTGTAGGAAATTGGCGTTGCTGACATTGGGATGTAGCGCGCTACTTTAGATGGGTGTTCTACGCGTCCTCCGCCTTCGTGGTCGTCGACTTCGTCCTAAACTTGATCTGGCTGCCAATTGGATCCAGCAGGACATACGGGTTTCGTTCCACTCATGATGCTTTCATGACGACGTACAACGGCACTGGCGCTCCTGCGGGATGGAATTGGTGTCTTTCATACCTTGCCACTGCGGGAATTCTAATCGGCTTCGACGCCTCGGGCCATGTTGCCGAGGAGACGCGGAACGCATCCGTGTCAGCTGCCAGAGGCATCTTCTGGAGCACCGTCGTCAGCGGTCTCGGGGGATTCGTTGTCGTCATACTGTTCCTTTTCTGCGTGGTAAGTCAGTGATCTCCAACCATCATCGCCTCCGTTCTGACGCATGCAATAGCCTGATGCTGACACACTCTTCTCCTTCGGCGGCGCGCAACCGTTCGTTCCTCTTTACGCCGTGATTCTCGGAAAGGGCGGTCATGTCATCATGAACATTGTCTGCGTTGTTGCCCTGTGGTTGGTAAGTATGCTCGAATCAGGACCAAGGCATTCGTCCATACTGACTCTGTGACCAGAACACCGCCATCGCAATCATAGCAGCATCTCGATTGGTATTTGCCATTGCCCGCGACGGTGTCCTGCCCTACTCCCACTGGGTCGCGCAAGTGTCGGATGGCCAGCCCAAAAATGCTGTCCTTGTAGTATGGGGTGTTGCTGCCGTAGTCACATGCAGCATTCTCCCCTCCGGCGTGGCCTTCACATCCTTGGTCTCTGCTGCCGGAGTTCCCTCGGCCGCAGCGTACGGTCTGATATGTTTGGGCAGACTTTTCCTGACCCCAAAAACGTTTCCAAAGCCTCAGTGGTCTCTGGGCTGGCTCAGCAAGCCCTTCCAGGTGGTTGCGGTCCTTTGGAATGGATGGGTCGTGGCCGTTCTTTTCTCTCCGTATGTGTTCCCAGTGGAGGCCGATACTTTGAACTATGCTCCGGTGATCATGGGCATCGTAACGATATTTGGAATCATTTCCTGGTACGTCATTCCACCTGAGAAGTGGCTGCCAAGCCAGCGAATCCAGGAGGTTCTTGAGGCACATTGAGGCTGGAGGTCGTAGAAGTCAACGCTTAGTCCACTAAATGCTCATTATCTTGTGGCTCTTCAATATTACTATTCCTCGTCGATTATCAATTGACCAAGCATGCCCGGAGGATTCCGTAGTCGGCAGCCCGTTCGATGACCTGGTTGATATGAGCAAAGTAACCAACCATTTCCCTGCCTCTCTAGTATGCAATGTCTATGCAAGCATGCCCTAGCGCTTAATGGGTTTCCTCTACCTGTTCCACCCAGGGCTCCCGTAAGACATTTTCCTCCTCAAGGATGTCGCTTGTTTGAAGGCAGTGCTCTGATCTCAGACAATATACCTGAATAACGGGCTTTTATCTCCCATGGCCAACAGATCCTCCTCTGAGTACCTCCCTCGTATCTCCTCCTCCGTCCCCATTTGCTCCTTCTGCATGTTCGACCTCTGGTACGCAAACTTCAAGACTAACGTGGCGCACATTGCCGCTACTGAGATACCCAACCCAAACCCGAACCCAAGCCAGTAATGGGGTGCTTGTTTCTCGAGATAGACGGCGCTCCCAATTGCGCCGCCCAGATTGCCCATGGAAATTAATAGCGCCATTCCGATCGCACGCTTCCAAGACGGCGCGAGGTTGTTTCCGATCCACGACAGGACGCCGATCAGAGGAGGGTAGACTCCAGCAGGGATGCAGAAGAGGAACGCGTATGTTAAGCCCGGGAGCTTAGGGTGTGGTATGGAGAGCAGTCCAAGAAACCCAATGGATGCCACACAGTAGGGGCCAATGATGAAGGGCCATCGTGTCCTGTACTTGTCGGCATATACAGACACAATGATGGTAGAGATGACTCCGAGGACATAGATGGGAATGGTAAGCAGCTGAGCGTTGGCTGCAGAGTAGCCCAGGCCAAGAATAACGCTCGGAGCGGTGTAGGTAAATCCGTAGAGGGATATTGAGTTACCCTGAGACGCAGATCAGTATTCAAGTGCAGACTGCGCCATGGTCAGGACGGCTCACCCAGTAAACAATGACAGCAAACCAGATTTTCCATTCAAAAAGGGCTGCGCGGATGGTTGGCCAGTGGTACAGATCGGATGTCTCGACATGGCCCGTCCTGGTGCCAGAGTCATTTTCAAGGCGGGCAATCAAGAATCGGCGCTCCTCGGGCTGCAGGAATGATGCTGAATCCGGGCTGTCTGGCAACAGCTTGAAGCATGTAGTGCCAATCAAGACAGTGACAATGCCCTCAAGAATGAAGATCCACCGCCATCCCGCCAGGCCGGCGATGCCATCCATCTTCTGGATGGCAAAAGCCAGAAGCCCCGAAAACGCACCAGCCATGGATGCAGCGCTGAAGAACACGGCCATTCGTGCTTGCAGCTCTAGCCGTCTGTACCATGTTGTGAGAAGGTAAGTGCTTGCAGGAAAGAATCCGGTCTCCGCGAGACCAAGCTTTTGCCGAAGTGTCAGCGGGGCGTTCGGAGTAGAGTGTTGAGCGAGCATACAGCAACCCTGGCGCCAACCAGGCCACCATAGCTCTGCACAATGCCCATGAGAGTCATGACTAGTTTTCTCTTAGCACGTGCGACACCAGTGCCTTCTAGCGATAACGCACCCGTTCCCCAAGCGATCATCATGGACGCAATCCAAATCGATGGTCTCACAAATTTGAGAACCACATTGCTCGGGACTTCGAACACGGCATAGGGAAAGAAGAAAACGGTCAGTCTTCCCAGTGTAAGCCGACATCCACATGCCAGCGGAGGAGTATAACGTACGCGATATTGTACTGGGATCCAGTGAGATTCAAGTCTTTGTACATCCCAGCAACCTTTGCATTACCAACTGAGAGAGCTCTATCAGCGGGTGGAGCCGGCAGCCGCAGAGGAAAAACTCACTATTACTCCTGTCGATGAAGGAGAGGACATAGAGGAGAGTCAGCATGGGAAGAAGCCGGTAGTCGACCTTGCTCAAGATGCGCTTTGTCTCTTCATTCGTGCAGTGCTCCAGATGGTCGGCTGCCCCAGGCCTGTCGACCTTTTTTTCATCCATGGCGCCATGTAGTGGGGCCAGGAAGGAGCAAAACTGAGTTGCAGATAAAGCTTAACGCGAGGGAAGGAAGGCAAATTAACGTCCTTCTGGCAAGGTGCGGGGAACACAAGAGGCTCCGACGATGGGGCGGGATCGGCGCGACTCGGGGCTGCGGGGTTGGCTGATTTTCCTCGATCGATCCAAGTGGAGAAGACCGGGAGTCCCGCCTTGAAGTCCCGAGCTGCTGCTGTGTTACCTGTACTCGGCACGATGGCTGCGACCGCCGCAGAACTTCAGCATCAGCGTCCCCGGATGCTGAGCGAGATCTGCACCAGCATCACACAGCAGAACATGCCGTAATCGCCGCGCCCAGTGCGACGAACGGACGCCCTTTAATTCATTCCACCTGCTCTCAAAGCTATGGGATCCTTGCCGCAAGCATCATACTTTCGAGGCATGTGCAATATGAATCAATACGCGTGTAGACACAGAACGCTCACTTGTCCGAGCTACGAAATACGACGTAGTAGGCGAGAGCGTGGGCTCACACATTGAAGGAGTGCTCCCCCTCCTGCTGTCTCGGCAAGTCCGCGGCAGCGCCTGCGAAAGCGTCTTTGGCAGGAACAGCAGCTTGCGGCATGTCTGTTTACTCACGCGGGGCTGGCTCGAAGCGGAAACGCCGCCGAGTTTATCTTCGCCGGGCCGGAGCGCACGAAAGCCGGAGGCCGTATCGCGCCATCCCTGCGCCCTTCCCCGCGCTGGTTTTTATTTCCCCAACATTCTTCTCTGCATCCGAACAGTCTTGGAGGTTGAGCCGGAAGATGGCTGTAGACACTGAGACGACGCCGCTGCTGGCCGGCGAGCAGCATGTCCGGGCGAAGCAGCCCTGCGGCGTCGTGGCACGGATTCTGCTCTGTGGGTTTGTGACTTCGCTGTCGCTGTACTTCACTCAGGTTCCGTGAGTTCTCTGAGTCAACCCCAGCAAACGCTTCACTCACGCCTTCCAGCATGCTCTATGCCTTCCGTCTTATGACCTGCGAAGAGTACTACAGGACACACGCTCTGCCGCCGCCAGGACACGATAGATGCAGCGTCAACGAGATCGAGGCCGAAACGGCGAGGCAGGTGACGCTTGTGGGAACGTCGACGACCGTTGTTGGTGAGATTTCTGGCCCACCCAATCCCAGTGCCACCACGCTGAAGCTTCCAAAAGGCGTGATGAATCTTCTCCTGACCGGATGGGTCATCAAAAGAGTCGGTCCCAAATTGGCCATGGTGCAGCAGACGTTCTGGCCTGTCGTCCGCTTGTGTTTTCAGAATGTTGCTGGTAAGTCCATCGCATAGCCTTAGACTCTGCGCTGATTCGCGTCCAGTTGCCATTGGCGCGAGGACTGGAATCGTAATGATTCAAGTCTCGCAGCTCATCTGCCTCCTTGGTGGCCCAGCGGGATACATGTGATTGCCCCCATCGCCGTGACATGTGCAGTGCTGACAAAGCAGGCTCGTCCTCAACACCTTCATCTCCGAAGTCGTAACTCCCGCAGACCGGACGGCCGTCTTCGGGAAGCTTCAGGGCTGCATCATGTTCGGGACCGCCTTGGGCTATCTCCGTAGGTCACGCCCGGCACATCCAGACCTCGAAACTGACAAGGCTAGTTGGTGGTGTCACCGGTGACGCTTTTGGCATTCGGGCTCCGTGGGAGATTGCCTTGTGCTCCATGATCTTCGCGACCCTCTACTCGTTGCTTTGCCTGCCTTACGTGCCGCCGGTGAAGCCCAAGGAAGGGGAGGCAGAAAAGAAAGGCTTCGCACGATTCCTCGGCCCCGCCAAGATGCTCGCGCCCCAAGCCTGGAGGTTGCCCGACGGCCGCGTCATGAAGCATTTCGGCGTACCCCTGCTATTTGCCGGCATCTTCACTGGAGTTCTTGCTACTGGTTACATTCCGACTCTTATTCAGATGTTCTCGACCATGCGATTCGGGTTTGGCACAAAAGAGGTTTGGCTCATCTACAGATCTCTGCATGCGACTACTAATTATCCTGCAGAACGGGTTCTTGATGTTTTACTACTGTCTCATCCGGGGGAGCTTCCTCACATTCGCTTTCCCAAAGATCATCTCGTCCGGCCGCAAGTGGTTCGCAGAATCGTTCTACAGTACAACCGACTCAACCCCCAAATCGCCGGCCGAGCTCTCGAGGAGCGTCGAGCAGGCGGAGGATGTGGAGGCTGCCGTAGCAATGGGGATCGACGAAGAAGAACCCGTTGCAGCATTTCAGCTGCCCGAAAGCGACAAGAGTTCTGCTTTTGATTTGTTCTTCTTGAAATGGAGTCTCGTCGTCGATGGCTTGCTTACTGCGCTCGCCACCTTCTCGCACCGGAGCTGGCACGTGTTTGCAGGTACGTCTGGCTCTTATTAGTGCCCGATGCAGCGGCTAATAGCATGGTCAAGTTGCCTCTTTGCTGCCTCTCGCCTCAGGCTCTGCATCGGCGGCCAAAAGCGTCATGATTGAAATGTGCCCGGCGTCTCAGAAGGCCGACGCCTTGAGCGCCATTTCTCTGGTCGAGATGATCGCGGCATTGTCTACACGTAAGTCTTTCAAGATGTCTTGACGACCCTGTTGCTGACACCCCACGCAGTAAGCGTATTTGGACTTGTCTTCTCCGAACTTGCCGAGGTTGGAAAGCCGCAATTCGTCTTTGTCTGCAACGCCGCAGTAGCCATCTTTGCAGCTGCTCTGTTGATTTTCTGCCGCCTCCCCCCCGAAGGAAGTAAGCGTGTTGGAGATGAGAGTTCTGAAGTGACCCGGAGCGTGGAACGTGTGGAAGAGCATTTGCCGGCGAATGGGAAGTGAGCGGCAATATCAAGATTGAACACTTGAGTGGATTGCATCGGCGTGTGGAGTCCTGGAAAAGTGCTTTTCAGGGTTTTGGTCTTGGAGTATGAGTTTCCTACCGTAGCGGCTGACCCACTCTGCAAAGTGTCCAGCCGTTCAGTTGAAATAAATGGTACCCGGCTCGCAGTGCTCAAACGCCTTAGATATTAAGGTAATTGTGGGTGTCTATCTTGAAGTGAACATGAAGTGAACCAGAAGAGGCTGAGAATGGATGAGCAATCGCGTGAAGGCTATGCACAAGCGAGGGCCGTGCTACCAGCAACGGTCTCGGTTATTGACGCCAAGTTGACCACAAACGTCAACTATCCATCTAGGGAAGGTGATATACATTAAAGGGTGTTCTGGTCCACCACCAGCTCAGTCGATCTGCTGGTTCTGGATGGACTCTATTGGTGAGTTTGAAAAATGTGTCCCACGAGTCGTAAAACTCGGGCACAGCCTCCTCCAACTAGTCTTTCAGACCCCCTGTTTGGGCGCTGTTTTAAACCACAGCCATTCTTCCAATACTGCTCAGTTATATAATCCTGCCCGGTCACGAGTATCATTTGCGTCATATTGAGCTTAAGTTCTAAGGCTCGGGACTAAGGAAGCCCCCTGCTTGCGAACAAGTAGGCCAGTTGGGAATCACGAAAATGACGTTCAGCGCAAAACCTGTTACACCATGGATGACAGACCTTTGGGACAGCACGTAGAGTTCAAATATGACTGGCTGAGGGCAGAACCGGCTGCAACCGGATTGCATCTGACTGGAGAGTGGACCGATCAAGTGACCGACCGATTAAGGCATTTTATTACTCTGTCGCGTGACAACGATACGCAACCGAGATGCGGTTGGATTCAGGCGACCTTGCCCAGAGCCGGCGCGCTTGGAAGCGGCAACCGGACCTGCCAGATGTGATTGGTCACGTACAAATGATCTCGCTTGATGTGCCATGGCGGTTATACGAGTTTGCTTAGTATGCATGACGCCGAGACAGCGCCCTCTTAGCGACCTCGCTTATATAGTCTGGATTTCACCACCGTCTACTCCGTATTACTCGTCGTTTCACGTGCCGGGACTTGGCATCCATAGTTCACCAACATACTTTCGTCTCTGAAACAAGCACAGACTTGCTATTCTTGGCTTCTTGATTATTCGACGACAACTCCCTACGATCTGGGAGAGAGAAACGGGTGGCTTAACAAGTAGCCATGTCGGTATAACGCAACGACTTCATAGGAGTGCCGCGATACCTGCGTACTTGAACGACTACCCATGTGTTCAAACGCTACGAACTACACCGATTCTTGATCAAAGCGGGAGCTCAGTCAATGGAGTTATAAGGCAACAAGTAGAGAAAGGAGAGAAGAAATGAAACTCCCAAGTTCGGTTGTCTCTGCATCTCACTTCGCTGTCTCGTATCCTTCTCAGACCCTGGTAGTAGCCTTGTCACGAGAGTATGTCAGATCGCGACACCCAAGAAACATGATGGCCTTGGCCCTGCAAGGCTGAGAACAGAGGCTGGCATGATGCCAAGAACGCAGCTCTATTTAAAATCTCGATTCCACACAGGACGACAGCCTTCAACAGCAGGCTCTGTCCAGCATAGTACAACATCCCAAGCCACTCATTCCAGGTCACTCATTAATTTCTTTAGTAAGTCCAAACGCGGCCTTATTGATCTATGAATGCTAACGCCCTCCGGATAGATCATGAAGACCAACAGCAATGCTCTCCTCCTCGCCATGGCGGGCCTGGCAACCCGGGTCTCTGGCTTGGTGCAGATGGAGGTTCGCTACAGCGACAAGATGATTGATGTCGGGAACGTCGACATTTTCGCGGCAACGTGGCAGACCATCTACGACACAGCTGGCAACCAACGGGCCATCATGACGGACCGCTCTGTCGGCAGCGACAACAACCCGTGCACCCACGCCGAGGACAGCGACCCAGATCTGACCGTCACCGTCAAGATGAACGGCGCGTGGGGCCAGACCCCGGGTCTTGAGGTCAACCAGATGCGAGACGCCCTGATCCAGTCTATGTGGGAGGTGCTCAACAACCTGGCCAACAGCAACCAGTACGACGTGTTCACCCAATGCCGCGGCACCACCTGGCAAGAGAGCGTGAGCCGGGATCCGAACGCGGCCTGCGGACCTGCGAGTGCGACGAGCTGCGAGGAGGCTTGCAAAGACGTCGGCTCCCCAGGCCTGACCCAGTGCACCACCAAAACCCTGGGACACAAGATTCCCTCGTCGCTGAGGGTGACGGCCTACATTGACGGCCAGCTCCAGCCCGACGACCTGATCATCACCTTTGACGCTGCCGTCAACCCCCAGGCTGGTGGATGTGGCTGGGTTGGGAAGGTTGCCAGTGCTCTCGCTGGATTCATCCCGGTCGCCGGTGATTTGTTCGCTACTGGAATCGATATCGGATGCGATGAGTAAAGATTGGGTGGCATCGTAGGGAATTGTGGATCAGTCTTAGCATCGACGGACATGGCGGCATCAGGGGAAATGTGAGACCAGTTGGGGAACAAATATGGGGACATCTTAGAGACCCTACTTCCTAGAACGCCATCCGTGGTTGAATTCGAGAATTTTGTTTTGACGAATGATCAGGAGAGGGAAAAAGTGCGTCCCGACACGGTGCTGACGAGGAAAGCTATTAGCATCAGGCGACGTTAAAAATTTGGAGAGCAATAGGTGCAAGACTGTCTTAACAAAGGCCTAGTGTCTCGATGAAAGGAAAAAGTGCATTACAGGTAGTCTAGCCGCGTCTACGTCAGGCACTTGCTGTTAAGGGTCGAAAGCTCCTCCGTTGCTACCCTCTTACATGTCGGATCGTCAGGTACTCTCGCCAATAGCAGGGAAGCGCCTATTTGGCATGTTGTCTGCGGAGTAGGGGCTGACTGTGTTACGGGTTAGCGTTGGATTTCGCTTGGAGTTTCGGGGCTGTGGGGGGCGTGGGGCAGGCAGGGGTGGAGTATACTTGGCTGAAGATCAGGAGCTCGATAATATTACTATCCCCTTCCCGTGTAGTGAGCGGCTTCTTGGCCAGCGACGAGCATTGATTCTTCTACGTTGAATTGCGGGAAAAGAAATTATCAAAAAATATCCGAGACTCACATTTGCCCACGAACAATCCGTCTCCCGTCCCGGAGACCATGCAACTACATTCAGCTTAAAGCGTAGTTAACGACGCCCGGAAACAGGCTTTGGCTGGTAAAGCTCTTCCAAGTAGCCGATCTCTTTGTCCGTCAGCTCTTTGTCATTCACATCGACCGCTTCTTGTACCTTTCGAGCTTTTTCTGCTATTAGGCTGGCCAATGGCCAAACTACACCACGGCTCCAGCCAACCAAGTGGCCATGCAGAATAGATCACGCTCGTTGATATGGATAGGACCCATCAATTGGTTCCGCATACCTGCGCGTGCAAGGAACCCCCCTGCCCCCTGTTCTGGAAAGACTGAAGTGCTCAATCAGGCTGCCAAGCGCAAGAGCCGCAGGGGTAGCTCTGAGTTTAGATGTAGCAGGGATCAAGGACGCAGCAAAATATGAACATAGGGAAACATCGGCCTATCGGTTTGCTTGAAGATCTCACCTTGGTTGTCAATTAGTTCGATATTTCACTCGCACAAGTACACAACTTCGAAGATTCCTCAGTCCGGTATGTATTTCATTATCGGTAGCTTCCAAAACGAGGTTTTCTAGGACATAGCGGGGGATGTGGGTTCGAAACGCTATCGAACGCTAATGACAAAGACGTGTAGATGGCTCGGCGAACTAGTTTCCAGATTGTAGAGAGCTTGAACGATGTGAGGCCTGTGCTATAAGAAGTAGAAAAACGGACAAAGCATGAGCAATGGACCGAGCTGGGAAGATTGGACACTATTACGCCACCTCATCCGCTGTCCTTCTCCGATAACGAACCAGGACTTCGGCCTTGCATCGAGCTTGGAGCCGATAAAACTTCACACCATCGCCAGCGCTGGCGGCATCCCCAAGGTCCCACAACAGATTTTCGTACTGATTCTGCAACTCGACGTCAACATTCGCAAGCCAAACAAGAAACTCCGCGAGAGCGTGTTGAAGGGAATCCGGAGTCGAATTCCGCGTGCTTGAGCGTGTGCGGTTGGCGGAATAGTGTTTCGCGCGAGATTTCGGACGCGAGTGTTCACCAACCCGGAATCGGACTCGTTGCGCAGTGCGTGGTTCCAATCGAGGCCTTGCAGAGGCATCTCGCGTGCGCTCTTCGGTCTGACTTCCCCCCGCATCCGTGTCCGGTTCAGTCAAGATGACTTTGCGCTTCTTTTGCGTCGACTGTCTTTCTCTCTCTTCCTGACCTGTGCCGCTTGCATCTTCTTCCGTTGTTTCACCATCTGTACCGAAATCAAGCCGAAGAGTAGCATCGTGATTTGAGGCGCAAGCAGTTAACGGTAGGCCTTCATCAGCAGTCTGCTGCTCAGCCGATATCGACGTTTCAACGTATTGTGGTGGTGGATCGAAGGCAGGCTCCGCAGGCGGGTCTGGGTCTTGCTCGCGAACGGGGGTCACAGGACGTTCCACATCCGCCGTCGACGTATTTTCATGCACCCCCGAGCTGCTCGTAGCACGTTTCGTGTCTTCGGGCCGAGCAGGTGATGCCACGGAAAGGTCAAAGTTCGCCCAGGCATCCCGCTCAGCGCCGCCCTTGTAGAAGGATTCAAAGACAATACCGTTATTCACCATCTCGTTGGCGGAGACACGATCGCAAATACGCTTAAGCAGCTGCGTGCGCGCGAACCCAGTCCCTAAGGGCACGTAAATGTTGATGGCCTTGGCTCGGGAGAGAGATCGGAGCAGGGACAAGAGATGGCGACTCTTTTCAGAGGCGGGTACGAGTGGGGGATCCGCTTTCGGCATGACCACCTGGGCGCATGCGCGGAGTTGAAGGCTTAGTTGGAACATGGCATTAGCCTTGCCGAGATGGGTTCGAGCAAGGGCCATCGATGTAGAATCGGACATTGGGAGCTCGGACACAGGGTTGAACGAGAAGCAGCGCTCGTGGTCGTGGTCAAACGTATCTGCCTGGACAACGAGGAAGAGGGAGCGTTGGCGACTCTTGGCGGCGAGACGATGGCGCTTGACCTTGACTACGAGCTGGAACCATAGCAGCAAGCTGGAGGATTGCGGACTGAGGCCGACTGTCACATTGAACGAGCTGTCCGGGTCGTCACCGATGTATTGCGGCTCGCCACCACTGCTGTCTCGCCACTCAGCAATGACGCGCTCAATGAGCAGGTCTGATGGATCGCCGTATTGAGCCAAGGCTGCATCCATGGCGCGGGTCTGGTTTGCAGGTCAGCAATGACGAGAACCCACTTGCGTTTGAAGGGAAAAGTAGAACCCCTGCACTAATCGGTGCAGGTTGCCCGCCCGCCCAGGCTTTGTTGGCCCAGAGCAGCCTTGACTCCGCAGTGTAGTTCCCAGACACGGCCCGCTGGGCAGAGAGGCACGCGGCAGCTCAATGCAAGAGATACACGGCCCGCTCGATATGAGAAGCGCGAGGCTCGCTCGATACGAGAGACACACGACCCGCTTGGGTTGAGAAGCACACGGCCCGCTCGATGCCACAGGAACACGGTCCGCAGGATGTGCAGGGGCCACGCCGTCGCGGTACGAAAGAGGGCTGTCGTGCGGACGGGAAGGCGCCGCGGTGTAGGGGAACCAAGGCCGATCAAGAAAGCTTGCAGGAGTCAGCGCGGCTGCAGGGCGGACAGGAGATGCAGGGCGGCGTGCTGGACGGCTCGAGCGGCGAGAGGTCGCTCGCGGGCAGCGACAGCGCTGATGGATCAGGGGCTGCGGGGGCGCGGTTGATGGGCGAGCGCGGTGGCAGGAGGGAGGAGGTCGCGAGAGCGCGGTCGCATGTTTCAGCTGGAGCGGAGCGCGGTCACGTGACTTGGTGTCCTTGGCGCCCGGCTCCGGATGTCCGGGCTGCCGCTCCCCGGCGCGCCGCACCTCTCGAGCGACAGCCCGTCCGCTGCAGCTGGACTCGCTCTACGCACCACGCCCGCTTCTAGCTCCGTTGTCGTCTGGGATCTGGGCCGAAGGATGACTCCGGGCAGGCGGATAGACGACACGGGTCAGACCGCATGGCTTCCATCGTCTCTCGTTTCCCGGCCCATCCGCCATTCACGCGGATGGGAGTTGTCTCCGGCCACGCGAAGGATCTAGCGGCTCCGCAGGCGCGGGTATAAGGACTGGGATGTGAGGCCTTGCCCTTTTCTTCAGCCGCCTTCCTGCCGCACTAGCAGCCTGTACCTGCTCCTTTGTACCATTTCCATGCCCTTCTCCGCCCTGTTCAAGGACAATAGTCCGTCGTCGGGCGCCGCCAGCGCCGGCGACACAACACAACAACGGCGGACTGCCTTTGCCGTCATCGATGCTCTGAACCGCATGGACATGCGCACGGTATGGAATTTGCGCGACCGAAACTGCTGGCGCGAGATCTATCCCAAATCCCTGGAAATGTCGCCGCAAGACAATGACTCAGCCCAGCGCTCGCTGAACTTCATCCTCAACACCTTTAAGACCTTCCACATCTCCGTCCACGAGGTCATCGAGGACGTGCCCGCCCGCAAGGTCTGCCTGTGGGTCATCTGCACCGGCCGAACTGTCTCGGGACCCTGGACCAACGAGTACGTCTGGAGCATGCAGTTCAACGACGCCGGCACCAAGATCATCCACTGGAAAGAGTTTGTCGACTCCATCTCTACCTCTACGCTCTTTCCGGAGATCATGGCCTCCAACAGCGGCAGCGACACCGAAAGCCAACGGACCGGCCAGTCTTCTTCCGCCAACGCTCTCTGAGCACCCTTGAGCTTTTCCCTTTGGTTCTGGATTGGTGCATGGAGCAAATAGAGACAGGTGGAAGATGGCGAATTCAATTGCCCTGTACATTATTCTTTGTTGTAATGAGTTTGGCAGACAATCCTGCCTATGATCCGTCCGGAGCTGCTATTGTCGCGCTCTCTCGGCTGATTCGTTTACGTTCAGATCTGAATGAGCCAGATAAATCATACAAGTAGAGTAGAGGAATGATTATGTGAAGTGTATGGGGGAGAAAGTGGACCACGGGCGTATGCGAAAAGAACTCAATCTGGGCCCCCAACGCCGCTGCTCCCCCTGGAATGCTTTTCAGTGGCTTTTTTATGGCATTCTGTTTCTCTCTCGCCATGGCTCGAATGATTCTCGGGCGAGAAATATTGGGTTATCAACGCTATGGGAAATGAGGTAGAAGAGTGCCATAGTAGCTTAAGACTCGGGAGCTGTCATAAAAGCAGACTGCTAATACACAGGCCTTATTTTCCGCTGGAAATCTCAATAAAGAACAAGTGTTCGTCCACTCTGTGTTTTCTTAGCTGATCTTGTAAGATAAATAACCAATCAAGCTATCTGTTGATACACACTTTATGTGGACAATAGTAGGGAATCTGCACGAATATATTGTGGTATTTGTGTCCTTTGTTGACGAATGTCAGCAATCCTTCGACATCGACATTTTCGATGAACTCCAAGAAGCAAAACCCTGGAAGTGGACAGGAGTGTGAGTGAAGCAATCCGAGGGTCACGAATGATGACCCTGCTCCGAGGGTGAAATATCCGAAAGCTCAGTTAATGGTCGATTCTGGAAGCAAAGTATTGCACATGCAATCAATCTAGCAATGAAAATCTACAAAGCATAATCACTGCACACACTACGATTCATTTGGTAGTCAGATGAGGCTTTCAAAGAACCTGCGACATGTTATTGCCGCGCTCATGCAAAATAACTGTGAAGAAATCTGTCATATCATGAACATTTGACGTAGTCTATTCGGCCGCCGGCTTCATATTTTTAGCGACCGCGACATACGAACCAGCCTTCACCTCGTCAACGATGCTGGCCCCTTTTGGCTCCCATCCCAGCTCCTTCTTGGCCTTCGCCCCAGACGCCCTATTTTCGATGCTGAGGAAACGAGCAAAGAAGTCGCCCCATCGCGCTGCGGCATCGCTGTAAGCGATGGAACGCACCGGGAGGTTGATCGCCTCCCCGATTGCCTCTGTCAAACCACGAATCTTCACATTGTTCGATACACCGTTGAAGACCTCACCCGCCTGGGCCTTTTCCGCGGCCAGGAGGTACAGTTCTGCGGCATCGTCCACGTGCACCGCAGAAGTCAGGACGTCGCCACTGTCCACGTACGCGACTTCGCCGGCATTGGCGAACATCATCATGAACAGTTTGACTCCGCTGCCCCCACGGCCATAGACGAACGGAGCCAGACGGATGACAGAGACCTTGACCCCCTTCCTGCACAGCTCCAGGGCATGTTGCTCGCATTTAATGCGATCGTTGAGCGGTTTCTCCCACAAAGGCGAATTCTCGTCGGTTTCTGCGCCAGTGGCGGCTACCACCAGGGAGCCAGAGGTGATCACAAACGGCTTGTTGCTGCCTTCCATTCCGGCGCCCATGGCATCGACCGCAGCGGCATCGGTGCGCACCACTTTCGTATAGTCCTGGCCGTAGTCGTCGGTGAGAGAGTCGGCGAGATGGAAGACAATGTCGGCTTGCGCGCTCTGCTGGCGCAAAGTATCGAAGGCGTGCAGGTCGCCTCGTACCGGAATCGCGCCCAGTTTGGTCAATTTGGCGTCGCTGGCCTCTGTGCGGGATAGTCCATATACGTCGTAGCCGCGGGAGATGGCTAGGCTAGCCACGACGGATCCGATGTAGCCGCTGGCGCCGGTCATGAAAATGCGCTGCTTAGCCATGATGCAAGAAGTAAGGAGAATGAAAGAGTAAAAATTTCTTTGACGTCCAGTTCAGGTCTTCCGTGCATAGTGTCTTATAAACCATCCCAAGCGTATCGGACTTAAAGCATGCTTAGCTTTCTTAACACCGGACCTCATCGGACATTGGCAAACCCCGCCCAGCCACTGCGTCAACGCTTGCCCATTTGGGGGTAACGGCTTACATGGCGCATGTGCTTCCCTTTCAAGGAGGTTAGAACGGCAGCTATAGCTGAGCTTTGCGTTCTAGAATGGTGCGAGGGCAACTCGATGTTTTCGTAGCCACTGCCTAAACATTGATGTTTATTTACTATGCTACTGGAATGAAAAGAGTTTCTGCAAAATGTAGGTGTTGTGATATAGACCAGACGCTGGTATACACTTCGACCTAAGAGGTCTTTATAACTATACGCGATTGTTGTTAAATTCGTATTACCCACACCCTGTAGAACCTAGTAGTCTCTAATAAAAGCCCCTGGAGAAAGCCTTAAGAGTATCTAAGAGCTTAATAAGTATATTCCTAGACTTTCGCTTATATTAGCCTGTAATTAGAGCAGCTGTTAATTTGAAGTAATATTAATATTACAGTAGGATAAGAAGTAAGATCGAATCTCCTGCTTTTATCTATTAAACCTATTAGAGCTTTAAAAAAGATATTAGGTTCTAATTGTACTCCGAATTCCTATTCCGGACGAGAAGAGACTATAGTATATCCACGAGACCTTCGGCTTCGCGGTAAGCTGTATATCAAAGCTAAACTGTATTTTCTAACACGGACATTTGAGACTATCTATGTTGTTTTCTTCACTAATCCGATCAGTTCAACCGAGGATTAACTAATATTTCATTGTTCAATCGGTGATAGATTAGTGATCTCAGGCTATTTTACAGATCTCAATACGTGGTTAGAAGTAATCAACGTATAGACCAACAAGCAGAATGATTAGTGAACATATCCTTGATAAAAAGCGTTCCGCAACAGACCGTTAGACCAATCTCTACCTGGTGATCAGAATCGACTACACGAGTTTGACGAAATCATGGCGAAACGTGTTGCTTGGGTCGGGGTCAGTTCTCTCGAAGTCTCTTCTGGACGCTTGATCTAACTGATTGCTACACGATCCAGACAGGCTTCAACTCTACGGCACTTCTGCCACAAGTTTTGGAAACTGGAAAGTTCGAAATCACTTTGTTGGTCAGAGGTCCTGTTTCCGATTATGTTGGGAAGCTCCCGACGGGCATCGCTGTGAAGCAGGTCGACTACTCTTCGCACTCGCAGCTAGTCGAAGCTCTCCAAGGCAACGAGATCGTAATTGTCTTTACGAGGTTCCTCCCTGGCCATGATCTTGATATAAAGCAGATCGCTTTAATCAATGCCGCAATCGACGCCAAGGTGAAGTACTTCATTCCCTCTGAATGGGCTCCAGACACTGCAGGGGTGAATAAGGCGACATCGGTCCGCATGGGAGATACAGCACCGACAAACTTCGCTATTGCACCCAAGCGAGCAGTCCACAACTACCTCCTCAACCGAGCTGCCGAGGGAAAAATCAACTTTGCTGTTGTATACTGCGGCATCATCCTTCAATCTGGTAAGCATTTTGTTGTTGTATTTGAGAATCTCACTAATGAGTCAAGCCATGCGTCTTATCATACCATTCGACTTTGAAAACCAAATCGCGAGGCTGCCGGACGGTGGGATTCATCCGTTTTCGTCAACATCCATCCAGACCCTGGGGAAGGCAGTGATTTCTCTTCTCTCAACCCCAGAAAATGTGAAAAACATGTTTCTACACGTATCGGATGGGGTAATCACCTGTCAAGACGTATTGCGAGTTGTTGAAGAGGAAACCGGAAAAAAGTGGAAGACGGAGAACATCTCAATAAGCGACGACCGAGAAATGGTGATTCGATCCATGCGAGAAGGAATTTTCACACCTAGGGAATTTATCCTCTACATGAGAACGCCGTTCTTCAGCGGTATGACAGTTTGGGACAAAGTCGAAAACGAGCTTTTGGGTATCTCGCCAGACGATTCCGTGGATCTGAGGGAGGAGGTTCGAAGGGTAGTTCGGGTTTTCAATGCAGCCTTAGACTAAGGGCTTTGCGCCGCTTCACCCGCTTGGCTGTTCCAGAATCCCTATTGTGTCGGCGATCAAATTCATCTTCACTCTGAGAATCAACATTGTGCACTACGCTGTCATTAATCATACAATTTTTCTTCACGATTACTTAGTTGTGAGAGTAGCAGAAATTGAGACAGCATTTTGCATTCCTCTACTCTGTTGGATAGTTCCCTATATGAAATGGCCTAAGCATGTTTCTTGGCTCCAAGATCAAGCTTCGGCATTTATCTGAATATCCTTAGGCATCCATGAGCATGTAGCCCAGTCTCCGAGTGCCGTATCAGACGGTCCGGAATACGTGGCAATATTAGTGTTTGAATAAGGAGGACCCGCCACATGCCCTACCAACTAACAAATTCCTATCTCAGTAAGCATGCGTGGAAATGAAATGCCCAAGCAGAAGCCAAGTTTAGCGCTCATGCTTAGTGATCCGACCGCAGAAAATGACTTCGAGGCCGACTGAGGTTTCTCTAAAAAGTCCGAACTCCAACCTTCAACTTAACTTGATCTATTCGCTTTTACCAATAGCTCAGCTAGTATACAATCATGGAGGACATGGCAAGCACCGCATCGCGACTCGAGTAGTCTGACCTCTCACGGATTCGACTAAGCTAGTCAACCAGACCTTAACTACCATCTATTTCCCCTGTCTATTCCTTGTGCCTTACAACAAGATATTAATTAGTAAACGATTGGACCTATATTCTATTAATTACTCCTTATTCTATACTGCTAGTAAGGCTAGGATTCTTACCATTATTATCCTCTTTCAATGTCCGTGTCTGTGGCATTGCCGGCGTGCGCCCTGCTTGCAGATCCCGCGTGCTGGTTTGGCTTTGACCGTGTGAGTCTTCTGGTTAGACGGGAAAATCTTTCTGTCCTTTGTCTTTCCTCTTCGGCCTCTTCGCGGTGGCTTTCGTAACGTTCGCGGGCGTTGGAAATTGGATCAGCGTCGTAGACCAACCGGTCAAGGAAATGTAAGTCTTCTGCCCAACGGCGCATTCTGCGCTGCAACCATTCCTTATTACCTTGCAAATTCCAACGCATGTCATCAGGGTCTTTGTCGGTCTCCCAGATGATACGAGCTATAGGGAAGATGAGGTATCGATAGAAGTTGTAGAGCAAGTGATAGTCGATGAGCTGGACCAGAATTGAGCAGTAATTTGATACGGACTGCGGTACCTTTGCGATCCGGTAAAGGAGCTTGATAGGCGGGTAGAATACTATAGCATTGATGAGGCGAAAGGTCCAAATGAAAGGCTGTACCACAGCCTTTCCAGTTGTCTTGACGTTCGCGAGGGCGAATATCGTAACGGCAAAGGCAATGAGAGCCAATTTCACCACGCCAACAACCATAGAGTGACTTGGAGCGGAGCTCATACTGAAGACACCCGTCGCAAATCCTAGAGGCAGAAAGACAACCGTAACGTAGGTGAACAAGTTGATGCTTTCAGAGCCATGAAAGCTAATATCCTCTCGCATGGATTCCAGTTTTCCGTTGAGCGACTCCCGAAATGCGATAATGGCGGCCCTAAGACGTTCGAGATCGCGAATCTTCTTCTCATTCAAAACTTGGAGCTTGTTGAGGATAGGCCTGTATGTTGTCTCGTCATTCCTGGTCCATCGAGGTTTCTCTGGATCTCTATCTTTCTCCCGACTGGTCCAGAATCTGATAGTCTCCAGGTTACCGCTCAGATCTTCTTCCATTGTTTGCAAGACCTGTTCAAAGAACCGCCATTTTTCGACGATAGAGAAATAGCCATCACTTCCGCCGGGCTCCAAAGACTGTACCCCAGTTCGAAGAGCCTCGGCAAGAGAGTTCCACGGCTGATGTGCCACCACTCGAAAAGGTTTTTCAAGGATCAAACCAAACCGTGAGTCGTCTTCCTTCTTCATCTTGCCCGCAGACTGTTGCATAACGCCTGCCTTTACCCAGATCAGTAAGCTCTTTGTGTTGAAATGAACCTCATCGACCATATACCCGAAAAGGAGTAACTCAAGCACTTTGCGCTGTTGCCACGGATGTTTGTCTCTTGCGCCCTTCTGCGAGTTTTTGATTGGGGCATACCCGAGTTTTGGAAAGTATCTCTTAAGATTACACACAGACTCTTCCTTCGCGAGGGCTTGTGACTGGTTACTTGTCCCATTTGACCTTGAAAGACGCTGGTCTGGCCAACCTCGCTCAGTGTCTCGGTTAACGGATTGGTTCTGGGGACAGTCTGATATGCTATGAGGCTGTCCTGGTGGACTTTCTGGCGGGCCTGGTTGACTTTCTGGCTGCTCTGGTAGGCTTTGGGGCCGTCCTGGTAAGCTATCGGGCTGGTTGAATTCGCTTTGGTGTGGTCCGTCCTGGCTGTGAGGTAGCTCGAGCTGACTTTGAAGTGATGCAGCTTGGACTTGGGGCTGACATGGTTGCTCCTCGTCATTTCCCAGTACGTTTTGAGATTGGCCAGCCTCAGCTTGTGATTGGTGACGTGGGTCCCCGGGGTGATTCGTTTCCTCTCTTATCGGGGCGTAGTTGGACGCAGCCCCATGGCCCTGAGGAGTCGGATTGCTCAACTCTGGACATCCAGTGCCTCCCGGATCCCGGCTTCTCGCTGAATGTCGGCTTCCCTGAGCCTTTGGATCGCCCTCACCGTCCCTGCCGGAAGTGCCGTATTCGAGAAAGTGGCAGGTCCAATAACGGTCAAAGAAGTCACCAACGAATCGGAAGCTCTTGCCTGCACGCGCGATCCTGATTGGTCGCCTGCTATCGTTTCCCGCCCGCTTCTGAGGTTCAATCTGGACAAAGCTAGGTTCTGGAACCCCTTCTTCCACATTCCAGGCTTCAATCTTTCGATAAAACGAGATATGGAGCTCGGTGACCCATTCATTCAAGGCCGCTGTCGTCCCGTCGAAGAAGTACTTTTCGTACTGGGCGTGCCTGTCAAAGAACGCTGACATGTTGTCGCGCTCAGGCGTTGGGGACGCAAGGTAACATATCAATGCAGTCTTCTTGTTCCCTCTTGGTAGCCATACCAATCTTTTCTTTGCATTTTGTACCATCCGTGTTCTGCGAAGATCATTCTCAATCTGCTGATTGGTTCCAAGTGATCTTTCGAATTCCGTTCCCCTGCTCTTCTTTCGAACATCAATGACAACACCTCTGGCGCTGTTATCGTCAGAGTCAGACCCTCTCGATTCTTTCAAATGTCTTAGAGCTTCTGAAATGGTGTTTCCCAGCTCTGTCGAATCATGGCCGGCACATCTGTCAATGGTTTCAGAGGATTCAAAGTCAAGATTCGAGAAGTCCGGCTGATGACCAAATTCAAGCAATGATGGTTCAGATACAAGCCAGTCATCTGATACTTCAATGAGTCGTTTTTGATCCAGTAGACTGCCGAGGCATGAAAATTCTATCTTCTTCGTCATTGAAAAAAGAGGTTGTCCGGTATCTATTGCTCGTGCAACATCTCTCGTTGCCGTAGTCATCGGAGTAGCGGTATTTCGAACATTCACCGTTTGCGATCCGGATCGCGGCCTACCCAATGCGGTAGATCTCCTCGGGGCAGGATCATTTTGGAGATGGGCTAACCCATATCTCCAAAATATGTAAAGGATTTCGAAGGATGTATGCCAATAGCTGTCGCGCTCAAGTTCGTCTTCAAACAATGCCGGGTGCTGATTCTCGTCCAGAAATCCAGGAAAGAGTCCGTTCGGTGATGTTGCGCCCAAAAGAAAGTTTGAGGCGCGGTGGAGCAGCTCCTCTGCTGGTATCTTGCTGATTTGTTGTCGCTTTGACCCCAATATTATGCCCAAGGCATACCATAATGGGTTTTCCCAATCCAAACCCTGGGTCTCTTCATGATCTGCCTGAGTTGCCACGGTCTCTTTCCACACATCAATCTTGTTCATCCAATTTTTTGGACTGCTCTTCTTCTTTTTCTCTTTGGGCTCTCTATCGAAGAATCCTATGTCCATCGCATAGAACAAAGCAGTGTCTTTACAATGAAACAGAAATCTGCTTTCTGATGGTCCACGGGATGTTGCAAGTGTGCGTTGCTTCGAGTACGGATTTTGGGTAGTGAACCTTTTCAAGATGACTCGTCTGAGCTCCTCGGACCGCCTGAACGGGTCTTCACCCTTCAAATCCTCGTGCTGAAGATAGGGTATTGAGTACCCTGAACCTATATCTTCTCCAAGCTCAATCGATTCGGCGCATTTGACAGCCCTGTAAATCCACACATGATCCGCGAGACGGAATTTTGTTGTCTCGTCTTTGCGTGGCCTTGCGAAGACGTATTTTCCACGTTTGTCTCCATCACACATTGCTTTGACCAAAGCCTGTGTGCTATGGCGTATATGGTCACGCCGACGTACCCGTAGGCTTTGGGCCAGATGCCACTCTTGAATGGGGTCCGGCGCTTGTCGAGGGTTTGCAGTCTGCAGTTCTTCAAAGTCGAAAGTCTTGATGATTTCGAAAGGAGTATCAGTCAAAGACTCTCGCGGAAGATACTGGTTCTCTTTCCAGCCTAATATCCCTCTCCCCGTGACCCAGTAATGCGGCAAGGATAGCCCCTCATTCTTATCAGCGTCGAATAACCAGAAAAGGTGGCCCTCGCAAACGTTTTGAATTCGCTGGCATAGGCGCGAAATGTACCCTTTTAGGCCTTCGCATCTTTGGCACAGTGGGGGTGAATCTTTGCAACTGCAGTCGTCTAGATTCCGCAGGTACTCGCATGGACGTTTGTCCTTGTCGTCGAGGTATGTGAGCATGTCGAGGAGGAATTCAAAGGCAAAACTTCGCTCCGTTAGCGCATTCGTAACCATAAAAGGATACTTGTCGGGACTAACAAACTTGCTGACGAGGTTATCCGATGACCCGAAATGTCTCCACATGTCAGAGCTATGATCTTGTTTGAACCCTCAACATTTGCCTCGAGACCAGAGCCTGGGTTCGGTGTGCTGCCGACAGGAATGCTACAGACAGACAGGATGTGCTCTAGATTGCGTCGGATAATAAAGTCTAGGTGCGAATGAGAAGAGAACCGAAGGCTTTTGACGGAAAGGCACTCGGCTGCGGAGAACGCCCTTTCCATGCTAGCCAGGTACTTTGGGGATACCAGAAAAGATTCCCAGTTCTCTTGGCTTGACATCAATTGCAACCGGTAAGCGATCGTGATCTCTAGTCTCCCAGAGATCTTGAATTCCTCCTTGCTCTTTGAGCACAGAGCAATCTCGTACACGTTGTCTCGGGCATGCTGAAACTTTTGGGCGGCTCCTGCTGAAAAGGCGCTCACTACCAGACCTACGGCAGAAGCACAATCATTATTACAATGGGAATTGACGTTTGGTCGTAACTGTGACTCCGTTATCGATCCGTCATCTTCGAACATATCGTCGAACGTGGATTCCGAGAGACTGTTGAGAATTGCAATGCTGTAACCATGGGGACCCGGCAGTTGGTGGTATCCAACATGAAAATTTCTCGTCCTCTTGTTGAAGTCATTGTTATCGTCAATGAAATCGAGGTCCCGGATGAGCAGGTCTGCACAAAACTCTAACGCAGGAACAGAGTCGCTTCTTTTCAGTTGCCAGACATGTTTCTGAAAGACAACGCCATCTTGGCAATAGTACTGCAGCTCAAAACTGCTGCTCCCTTCTTCATTCATAACCTTAGAACCTCCAGAAGTCCCCTATTGTCTCGAAGGCTGTGCGAACTTAGGCCAGCGGTTCTGAACAAACTCTAAGGACGGCGTTGATTCTAAGAACTCCCACTTCGACGAATCCGGATTGTGTGACTTCAGCCGTATGCCGCATTCTCGTGTCGATGATAGCTTCTCGAGGTCCTCCATCCGTAATTAGACTATCTATAGCTCGGCGGTTTTAGAAAGATCTATATAGTAGAGCTCTAATCGACTATACCTAAGAAAGTAGGTAATTTATATAATATTCTTATACGAGTTAATACTCGTAGTAGTATCTTTATCTCTAAAAAAAATATATATCTTTTATTTCTATAAGTTTTTAGTAGCTTTAATAAAAATACTAGCCTAATTCTATTCTAGTATAGAGCCCTATCTAGTTTATATTTTCCACCTTTCTCTTCTATACTAGCGTAATTATAGGGGTCTTCGCTAGGTAAAACAACCGCGCCTAGCTAGCTTTAGTTCTTAATTTTAGACTACTTAGCGCTTATATACTACTTTATAAAGTCTAAGATAGTTTTTAGCTCTTAGAAGATTACTTTAAACTTTCTCTCTATCTTCTTTCTTAGCTTTTTTACTATCTTATCTAGTAATTTAAGAATTAAGCTCTTTACTTACTTCTAAGAACTTATTTTCTTTTTCTTCTACGCTTTTCTTCTCTATCTAATTCTTTTAAAAGCTCTCTACTTAGCTAGAGTCTATTAATTCTTTTAAAAGTTATCTTTAATAAGTACTTTTAAGCCTAGAACTATATATATTAAGTCTTCTTACTAAGCTACTCTTTTAATCTTCTTACTAAGAAGTAATAGAATAAAGAGTTTTAATAAATACTTATACTTCTTCTTAAAATGCTTTCTTTACTTAACTCTAATATCTTAAAGTAAAAGCTTATATAAAAGAGCCTTTATACGTATCTTTTTATAGTAGCCTAGCTTATCTAACTCTTCTTCTATATATTTATTCTCTTCTTCTAACTAAATAACTATTTAAATATATCTTAAAATTCTTCTTATTTATACTTAAATCCTAATACTATAGATTTATAAATAGGTACTCTATTTACTATAAAATTTAAGACTATTAAGCCTATTTATAGAAGAATAGAATACTCTATTCTAACGTATACGAGTTATCTTAAGATAACTAGCGTATAAAAAAATAATAACGACTAAGACTATATAAGTTATCTTAAGATAACTAGCGTATAAAAAAATAATAACGACTAAAATTATACGAGTTATCTTAAGATAACCAGCGTATAAAAAAATAACGACGACTAAGACTATACGAGTTATCTTAAGATAACGTATATATAGTCTAAATTAACGTATAGCCTCTATCTTAAGATATTCTACGTACGTTAATCTATAGTATTATAGTTATACTACTATTAGATAATACGTAAATACTATAGTATTAGACGTTTATAAATCTATAATAGTATTAATCTTAAGATAACCTATATATATATATACGTAGTTAGATTACGATATACTAACTAGTAAATTTACTAAGTAACTAAAATAAAGATATACTATAGCGTAGTAATATAGAACTACTAGAGTATTCTAGCTAGCTAAGATTACTTAAGTAATAGTAGTAGTAGTATAATTTTACTCGACTTATAGACTAGATACTCTAAGTCTATAATATATTAGATCTATAAAAAAAATTTTCTATATACGTTTATAGTCTAACTAAGACTAATAATACTAGAAATTAATAGCGTTAACGCTACTTTAACTATATAAGTATTATAAATATATATAGATCTACTTCTAGAGATAGTAGGCTATATATATAAGTAAAATTTATATTTTATAACTATTTTAAGTATAGAAAAACTAGTAAGTTTTAACTATCTTAATAGATAATAGAATAATAACGATAGAACTATCTTCTAATATTCTAGCTAATCTTTTTAACGTAGACCTATTTAGATTAAAAGATACTTCTATAAAAGATCTTATTAATAATTTAATATAGTATAATATCTATTTAAAAGTAGATAATTATCTTATTTTTAACTCTATTTAGAAGATTTTTATTTATACTTAATATTATATAGTAGTTAACGCTACTACTACGAAAAATTATCTTTCTAATAATTATAATCTTTACTTCTAAAATATTAAACGTCTTATATTAAAGTACGTCTAGAATATAGTATTAAAGTATAACTATAGTAATAAAGAGCTCGCTATTATCTACTTCTATAGCTATTATCTATATATAATAGTAGAATAAAATAGTTATATCTACTAGTAGTCGCTATATAACTATATATATAAGAAAAAGTTAGTAATTAGAGTATATCTATCTAAATAGTACTAAGTTCTAATATCTAAGATATATATATATTATAACTATCTAGTTACTATCTTTAATATCTTTAAAAAAGCGTAAGTAAAGTATTTTAAAATTATTTTACTAAATAATAAGATAGAAGTAGCTAAAAGCGATACGATATATCTTAAAAAGATATTCTACGTATATAATAAGTTTAAACGTACTTAATATATTACGCTAGTAAAAGTACTATTAGAGTCTTAATCTAAAGATATTAATATTTAGTTAATATTTATAGGGTAGTTTATCTACTTTACTAGTTAGAATATAGTTAAACTTATTAGTCTAATTAATTAATAGTATAAGTAAAATAATAATACGTTTAGTAATATTAGTATTTTATCTTAATATATTTAGACTTTTATTAATCTTATATTAAGAATAGTTAGCGAACTCTTATCGTCGTATAGATATTACTTTAATAGCTTTATAGTAGTTAATTATAATTATCTTTAGCTTAGTACTATTTATAGTAAGATCTTACTTAAATACTTAATATCTTAGATTTAATTCTTTATATTTCTTATCTATACTAAGTCTAATCTAGTCTAATTTAGACTAATTAAGAACTAGCGTCTATAAAAGTCTATAGATAATTTTTAGATAACGCTCTTATAAAATAATAATAAAGCTATATTCTAGGCTATAGATAGTATTCTTTAGTTTATAGTTTACTAAAATATCGTATAAAGTAAGTAGAATAGCTTACTATATAAGTTTATAGATATCTTTAGCTATAAAGTCGCTAAACGTAGATAGAAAATAGCCTATAAATACTATACTAAAATATTAGTATTAGTATATATTATTCGTATATTCGCGATATATAATTATTTTAGTAAGCTCTCTAGCTATATAAAAATATAATATTTAGCTAGTAATACGTAACTAAAAATTATATAGTAGTATATTAAAGACTACGTAAGTAAAATTATCTACTAGAGGGTATCTAGAGTCTTTAACGCTATTTACTTAATTTATATATATATTAAAGCTATTATAAAGAAGTACTATATAAATCTAAGTATTATTTAGAACTAAGGTTTCGAAATAGTCTTATACTAGAGCTATTCTATTAAACTCCTAGATATTAGTATAATAATATAGAAGATTATTACTAAGCTAGAAATAGAGATAATAGAATTAGCCTTCTAGGTAAATATTAACGTAGTAGCGTACTTAAACTCGCGTAATCTATCTTATCTTATAAATAATCTAATATTATAAACTAATAAAGAGAATTTTATCTATTATAAGCTTAATAAATATCTATAGAGTAGATTTAAATAAGTCTTTTAATAGGCGTTAAGAGCTTTTAACGCTATTAGCCTATTATTTATCTTTCTACTATCTAAATCTACTACTCTTTTATATTTAATTAACTAGGCTAGTATAAAGACGTATAGACTTTAGATTAAAAGGTTCTTAGAAAAACTACTAGTTATAATATATATTATAGAGGGCCTACTAGAGCGTAGTACTAAGATCTATATAATTAAAGTAGTTAACTTAGTATATAGCTATTAGAATATCTATATCTACTAGAACTATATTCTAGTAGTTTCTATCTATAATAAGACTAATACTATCTACTAACGCCTAAAGATTATCGTCTAGGCTATACTTAATACTTTATTATATATTATTATTATATATCTTACTAATATTATACTATTTCTTTAAGGCCTTAATACGCTTATTAATATTAAAACTATATTCTATCTACTAGAGATATTTTAGTACTATAAAAAAATTTTCTTCTCTCTAAAGATATTAAATATTCTAGTTACTATATTTAATTAATATATTAATATTAAATATATAAAATTACTAGATTAGAGAGATATTTCTATTATAATTAAAAAGAAGTATACTTAGTACTAAGATACTATAGTAAAGAATAACGCGTTTATTATAAATACTTTTATAGCTAGCTACTTTTATAAAATAGAAGACTACTATTACGCTATTAATACTATTAATATTACTAGTTTTAAAAGTAAAACGCTAAAAGTAATAACTATTCTAAGCTATAAATAGTACGTACTTTTTAACTTAAACGTATAGATTAACGTAAAGTTAGTATATATAAAATATCTTAAGATAACTATATATTTTAAAATAACCTATATAGATTAGTAACTAATTAATTTATATATAAATAGACTATTTAGTAACTATATTACTTTATAGATTATAGTACGTTATTAGTAGATTTAAACTATTAAAGCTATATCTTATATACTAGTAGTAAAGAAAAATTAAACTAATACTATCTTTTTATCTAGCGCGAAATAGTAAGTAAGTTTAAATAAAGACGTATAACTTAAAAAGTATATCTACTAGATATTAGCGCCTAATAATACTATAAATAGTATTTTCTCTTATCTAATAGACGATTAAATTATAAAAGCTCTATAATAGGCGTATAGACTAGTAGTTTAGTTTAGACCTAGCTAAAAAGAGTCGCTAACTACTATTCTAGACTATAATTATAATTATCTTATTATTTTTTCTACTAGAGCTAGTAAGATCTTAATTATTACTATATCTATACTTTTAAATAAGAGAGCTTATACTATTATCGTTCTTTTTTTTATCTTAATACGCGACGAATTTTAGCGTTAGTATATATAGATTAAAATTAAATCTACTATATTTAATAATAATAGGCTAGTATTAATTAGAGCTACTAAAGTTATTCTCGTTACTCTAAAAACATCTATATCTAGTATATTCTATACGTTTTTTACTAGCTTATATAACTAAAAACGCGTCTATTAAGTTATTCTTAATAAGGCGTATATCTATAGTATTAATTATAGATAGTAGTATAGTCTAAATAATATATATTAGCTTACTTAACTACTTTAAATTCCTATTAAGTACTATAATAAACGTCTCTTTCTAGTAGTTCTTATATTTAGCTTTTTACTAGCGTATATAAAGAAGAAGCTTATCGTTTATTTTAGCCTCTATACTAGTAATCTTACTATTATACGCGAATATTATACACGTTAGAATATAGCTATATAGTTTATTAAAATACTATACTTTATCTATATCTCTATAGCGAAAATTCTTATTAGATAGTAGACTAGAGTACGCTATAAAACTATAGTCTATACTTTAAGTAAAAAAGACGTTAATATTATTATCTAGTAGCTAAGCAACGATAGAATACTAGCTCTTTTATACTATAGTAATCTACTACTTAAGAATAAAGAGAAAAACTTACGTTGTTTTATAGTTAGCGAGGTTTTAACGCTAGTATATACTATTATCTTTAAAATAAGCTCTAATATTAATAGACTTACTTATATACTCTTTATTCTTAAAGATATATATAGTTTTATAAAGTATATCTAGTAGTATAAGTGTCTTATAAGAAATAGCGTAGAATATAAAAGCGCTATCTTTTTATATAATATAATTAACGTAAAAAGGCTCTACAATAAAAGTATAGAACTATTTAATCTTAATAGGCTTACGCTATATAGCGTTATAATATTAAGTATATACTAAAACGTTACTATTAGAGTATTTATTAATAGGACTATAAATATCTTTTATAATCGACTAGATACTATATATAATATATATATATAGTAGAGGTTTTTACTACCTACTCTAGGCGAATAATAACTAGTATTACTCGTCTAATTTATAGTAGATAAATATAATAGTAATCTATTTACTAGAGCTACTAGTTTACTAACTAGTAAAATAGAAAATTCTAAGCCTAGGCTATCTACTATAGACGTACTATTAGCTAACTAGGCGATTATTTAAGGTAAGATTTTTACGCTAATACTTAGAGTTAGAAGTTTCTATATTACTATACTATTACTATATATAAGAAGACTATATATATATACTAGTAGTCTACTATAAGTAAGTTAGATCCCTTCTTAGTAGTCTATTTAGTAGCTATTTATTTAGAAGAGAGATTAGTCGTTTAAGCTTAACCTAGATACTTAGTTCTTAAGTTCTAGACTAACGCCTTTAAGTATCTCTTTCTTAGAGTTCTCTAGCTTCTATTATAGTATAGATTCTTAAGATAGACTATTCTAGCGCCTACGTAATTTTCTCTACTATATAGATAAAATCTAGGCTTAATAAGTATAGCTACCTAATATCTTTCGCTTCTATTTCTAGTATCTCTAGTAGTATCTAAGATCTAGTTTCCTTATAGCTATTAGCCCTTCTTAAATTCTAATTCTAGGCTCTCTTTTTATCTATATCTCTTTTCTTCTCTATTACTATCTTCTAAATAATTTATCTCTAGATTCTTCTCTTTAGTAAGAGTTTAAGGCTAGCGTAATAGTATAGAATTTCTCTTTTTTACTAGGACTAAGTGGTTTAGAAACTATAGTTATCTTTCTAGCTCTCTTTATTCGTAGGTTTTATCCTAGTAGCTATAATCTTCTCTCTACTTTATCTACTACTACCTATAAAAACGTTATAATCTTTCTACTTAACTACGTCTTTAGGTTTCTATCTTAGCTTCTACTTAGTACTAATAGAGACGTATAATAGATATATTATATAAAGGCTAGTAGTACTTCTCTAGCTTAGGAGTTAACGAGTATTTATAGAAACGTACTATATAGACTAGTATTAATTAACTAAAGATCTTACGCTAGTATTAGTTAACTAAAGATCTTACGCTAGTATTAGTTAACTAAAGATCTTACGCTAGTATTAGTTAACTAAAGATCTTACGCTAGCTAGTTATA